>JACEEU010000966.1:0-26250 GCA_016630915.1 Callionymus lyra
TCAGTCCAGGAACGTTTGTAGGAATGAATGAGAAAAAGCGAAACAGCATCTGTTCCGTCAGGTGTTTGAAGAAGGTTTGAACATCTTCTTCTTGCAGAACAACAGACGTGCAGGAAGCAGAAGACGTCCAGCTGGAAGGTCAGAGGTCAAGGTCACACGAACAATGTGATCTTTCTTTTTGTTGACGCCTCATTGAGTGAATGATTAAAAAAGATAAAACTAGATGATTTGATGTCATTGATGGAAGTTTTATCTCCTGCAGGTTCTTCTGGTTCCTTCACTCCTGTCGCTCACCGGGAGAGGCCAAGGTCGCACAGCGCGTCTGCTCTGGCGGCGTCTGTAGGCCTGCCCTGCCCTCTGACCTCTCGGACCTCTCCTCTGACCTCTCCTCTGACCCCCCACACACATGGGCACTTAGAGCTTCTCCATCAGGCCGACCTGGACGACCTCAGGTTCCGGGACGTCCTTCAGAGCAGCCGTGGAGACGCAGAAGAGAGAAGAAGGTTTGAGTCCAGACCAGAGATGTCGACTCAGCTCAGAAGTGACGCAGATGTGACCAACAATGACCTGAGAGGAGAGTCTGAAGGACACCGACCTCTTCATCTCACGGTCCAACCACGACTGTCTTCTCTCCGCATCTCTGAGTCCAATCTGTCGAGCCCCTCAGACCTTCAGCCTCCGTCCTCCAGCAGGATCTTTCTGGAAGACTTTGATGAGGTTTTCCTTCACACCCCTGATCCTCCGTCACCTCCTGTGGAGGACTTCCCTCCTCCTGCTGTGGTCCAGGAGTCTTCTTCACCTGCTCCTCCTGCTGTGGTCCAGAAGTCTTCTTCACATGCTCCTCCTGCTGTGGTCCAGGAGTCTTCTTCACCTGCTCCTCCTGCTGTGGTCCAGGAGTCTTCTTCACATGCTCCTCCTGCTGTGGTCCAGGAGTCTTCTTCACCTGCTCCTCCTGCTGTGGTCCAGGAGTCTTCTTCACCTGCTCCTCCTGCTGTGGTCCAGGAGTCTTCTTCACCTGCTCCTCCTGCTGTGGTCCAGGAGTCTTCTTCACATGCTCCTCCTGCTGTGGTCCAGGAGTCTTCTTCACATGCTCCTCCTGCTGTGGTCCAGGAGTCTTCTTCACCTGCTCCTCCTGCTGTGGTCCAGGAGTCTTCTTCACCTGCTCCTCCGACCTCTCACTTCTCCACTCCTGACACTCCTGAAGCCTCACAGAACCTGGAGATCCGGTACCAGCTGCCGCCCAGACGAGAGAAGACCCTGGAGGATCTCAGAGTGGAGGCTCTGGCCCGGCGGCTGGTGAGTACCTCCGACCGGAACACTGGTTCTTTCAAAATAAAAGCTCTGATGTGTCAAACAGGAAGTCATGTTAGTCTGGAGGTCCATGATGAGGTTCATGATGTTCTCAGATGTTGGTGGTTCTGTTCCAGGTGGAACACGAGCGCTCGCTGGCGCCGCTTCTCGACCCGTGCGGCGCTAAATCGATGCTGGAACTGGTCGAGGAGATCTTTGGAAACAGAAGATCAGCAGGAAAGGTCTCGTGGCAGCGTCGAGGCAGCAAACATCTGGAGCACAGGTGGGACTTTCATCTTCTGGAGATTTTCATGGTCAGGGTCTCGGAGCAGAAATGTCGACACGTTTGAACATGTCAGGAGGGTCCGACAAAGACCACCAATGACCCAAAAGTACCTCCAGACTGACGAGTCGACCTCTGGTGTCCACACATGTCCTTGAGCTGAGATGTTTCTTCACAAGAAGATCAGATAAATATATATATATATATATATAAATATAAAACGATAAATAAGATTAAATGTGTCAAACGAAGAAAGAAACCAACAGAAGATCTTAGAACGTGTCCTTCATCTGATCATTGATGTCACACAATGATACAAAGTTGTGTAACTCTTTTATGAACGTGTCCTTCATCTGATCATTGATGTCACACAATGATACAAAGTTGTGTAACTCTTTTATGAACGTGTGAAGGTCTTCCCATCATAAAGATAAAACATGAACTTTGATTCTTCATGAAACTCTTTTTATTTCCTCCTCGAGCGACACTGACTCGACACTGACACCTGGTGGACAATGAGCGTCAAGAACAATATTAACTCAATAATACGTCATATTTGTCGTCAGGTTTCATGAGCAACACTTCAGTCCTGCATCAACAGAAGCATCAACATCAACATCAACAGCATCAACATCAACATCAACAGCATCAACATCAACATCAACAGCATCAACATCATCAACATCAACAGAAGCATCAACATCAACATCAACAGCATCAACATCAACATCAACAGCATCAACATCAACATCAACAGCATCAATATCATCAACATCAACAGAAGCATCAACAGATGACGACGTTGACAGCTTGAAGGTAAAATGATGATGTTGAGTTATTATGACTAATTAACTATGTGTGACTATCTATCTAACCTAACCTAACTATCTAACCTAACCTAACTATCTAACCAAACTATCTATCTAACCTAACTATCTAATCTAACTATCTATCTAACCAAACTATCTATCTAATCTAACTATCTAACCTAACCTAACTATCTAACCTAACTATCTATCTAACCTAATTATCTAACCTAACCTAACTATCTAACCTAACTATCTATTGAACCTAACCTAACTATCTATCTAACCTAATTATCAAACCTAACCTAACTATCTAACCTAACTATCTATCTAACCTGACTATCTATTTAAACTATCTATCTAACCTAACCTGACTATTTAACTTAACTTTCTATCTAACCTTACCTAACTATCTATCTATCTAGCTAACTATCTATCTAACCTAACTATCTATCTAACCTAACTATCTATCTAACCTAACTATCTATCTAGCTAACTATCTATATAACCTAACTATCTATCTAACCTAACTATCTCACCTAACTATCCATCTAACCTAACTATCTATTTAACCTAACTATCTATCTAAGCTAACTATATATCTAAGCTAACTATCTATCAAACCTAACTATCTATCTAACCTAACTATCTATCTAACCTAACTATCTATCTTACCTAACTATCTATCTAACCTTACTATATATCTAACCTAACTATCTATCTAACCTAACTATCTATCTAACCTAACTATCTATCTTACCTTACTATATATCTAACCTAACTATCTATCTAACTTAACCCGACTATCTATCTAACCTAACCTAACTATCTATCTAACCTTACTATCTATCTAAGCTAACTATCTATCTAAGCTAACTATCTATCAAACCTAACTATCTAACCTAACTATCTATCTAACCTAACTATCTATCTAACCTAACTATCTATCTAAGCTAACTATCTATTAAACCTAACTATCTAACCTAACTATCCATCTAACCTAACTATCTATCTAACCTAACTATCTATCTAACCTAACTATCTATCTAAGCTAACTATCTATCTAACCTAACTATCTAACCTAACTATCCATCTAACCTAACTATCTATCCAACCTAACTATCCATCTAACCTAACTATCTATCTAACCTAACTATCTATCTAAGCTAACTATCTATCTAAGCTAACTATCTATTAAACCTAACTATCTGTCTAACTTAACTATCTGTCTAACCTAACCTAACTAACTGTCTAAACCAACTATCTAATCTAACCTAACTATCTAAACCAGGGGTGGGCAAACTCGGTCCTCAAGGGCCGAAGTGGTGCAGGTTTTTGTTCCAACCGATCGAGCACATTTTAACCAGTGAGGTTTCAGCTGAACCAGCAACACCAGACTGACTATCAACTGATTCACTCCTCGGACCTGATTGATCAGAATGTGTCCTTGATTGGTTTGAACATAAACTGCAGCCACTGCAGCCCTTGAGGACCAAGTTTGCAGACCCCTGGTCTAACCTGACCTAACTATCTAAGTAACCTAACTATCTATCTAATCTAACTATCTATCTAACCTAACTATCTATCTAACCTAACCATCTATCTAACCTAACTATCTATCTAACCTAACCACCTAACCTGACCTAACTATCTATCTAACCTAACTATCTAACCTGACCTAACTATCTAACCTGACCTAACTATCTATCTAAGCTAACTATCTAACCTGACCTAACTATATGTCTAACCTAACTATCTAACCTAACCTAACTATCTTTCTGACCTAACTATCCATCTAAGCTATCTATCTAACCTAACTATCTAACCTAACTATCTAACCTGACCTAACTATCTGTCCAACCTAACTATCTAACCTGACCTAACTATCTAACCTGACCTAACTATCTGTCTAACCTAACTATCTAACCTAACCTAACTATCTTTCTGACCTAACTATCTATCTAAGCTATCTATCTAACCTAACTATCTAACCTAACTATCTAACCTGACCTAACTATCTAACCTGACCTAACTATCTGTTTAACCTAACTATTTAACCTGACCTAACTATCTAACCTGACCTAACTATCTATCTAACCTAACTATCTAGCCTGACCTAACTATCTTTCTGACCTAACTATCTATCTAAGCTATCTATCTAACCTAACTATCTAACCTAACTATCTAACCTGACCTAACTATCTAACCTGACCTAACTATCTGTTTAACCTAACTATCTAACCTGACCTAACTATCTAACCTGACCTAACTATCTGTCTAACCTAACTATCTAACCTAACCTAACTATCTTTCTGACCTAACTATCTATCTAAGCTATCTATCTAACCTAACTATCTAACCTAACTATCTAACCTGACCTAACTATCTAACCTGACCTAACTATCTGTTTAACCTAACTATTTAACCTGACCTAACTATCTAACCTGACCTAACTATCTATCTAACCTAACTATCTAGCCTGACCTAACTATCTTTCTGACCTAACTATCTATCTAAGCTATCTATCTAACCTAACTATCTAACCTAACTATCTAACCTGACCTAACTATCTAACCTGACCTAACTATCTGTTTAACCTAACTATTTAACCTGACCTAACTATCTAACCTGACCTAACTATCTGTCTAACCTAACTATCTAACCTAACCTAACTATCTTTCTGACCTAACTATCTGTCTAACCTAACTATCTAACCTAACCTAACTATCTTTCTGACCTAACTATCTATCTAAGCTATCTATCTAACCTAACTATCTAACCTAACTATCTAACCTGACCTAACTATCTAACCTGACCTAACTATCTGTTTAACCTAACTATTTAACCTGACCTAACTATCTAACCTGACCTAACTATCTGTCTAACCTAACTATCTAACCTAACCTAACTATCTTTCTGACCTAACTATCTATCTAAGCTATCTATCTAACCTAACTATCTAACCTGACTTAACTATCTAACCTGACCTAACTATCTGTCTAACCTAACTATTTATCCTGACCTAACTATCTAACCTGACCTAACTATCTATCTAACCTAACTATCCCTACCACCTAATATTTTAATAATATCTAACCTAACTAACTATCTTTTACCTAACTATCTATCTAACTATTATCTAACCTAACTATCTAACCTAACTATTAACCTACCTAATATCTTCTAACCTAACTTCTTTAACCTAACTATCTAACCTAACTATATAACCTGACCTAACTATCTATCTAACCTAACTATCTAACCTAACTATCTAACCTGACCTAACTATCTATCTAACCTATCTATCTAACCTAACTATCTAACCTAACCTAACTTCTAACCTGACATAACTATCTATCTAACCTATCTATCTAACCTAACTATCTAACCTGACCTAACTATCTATCTACCTATTCCCCCTTCTGTTAACCTAACTATCTAACCTAATCTAACTATCTTTCTGACCTAACTTATCTATCTAAGCTAACTATCTAACTAACTTAACCTGACCTAACTATCTATCTAACCTAACTATCTAACCTAACTATCTAACCTGACCTAACTATCTATCTAACCTATCTATCTAACCTAACTATCTAACCTAACCTAACTTCCTAACCTGACCTAACTATCTATCTAACCTATCTATCTAACCTAACTATCTAACCTGACCTAACTATCTATCTAACCTATCTATCTAACCTAACTATCTAACCTAACCTAACTTCCTAACCTGACCTAACTATCTATCTAACCTATCTATCTAACCTAACTATCTAACCTGACCTAACTATCTATCTAACCTATCTATCTAACCTAACTATCTAACCTAACCTAACTTCCTAACCTGACCTCTGTCCTGTAGCTGCAGCTCCGGGAGGCGCTGCAGTCGAGTGCGGCGGCGCTGAAGCAGCAGAAGGACGAGGTGCAGGACGAGCTGAAGGAACATCAGAGTCTAGGAGAGAGTTTGGACTCAATGGTGCAGAAGCTGAGCAGCAAAGAGAAGCAGAAATATGTCATGTTTATCAGTAAGAACTACACAACCTGCTGTGTGTGTGTGTGTCAGTGAGAACTACACAACCTGCTGTGTGTGTGTGTGTCAGTGAGAATTACAAAACCTGCTGTGTGTGTGTGTGTGTCAGTGAGAACTACACAACCTGCTGTGTGTGTGTGTCAGTGAGAACTACACAACCTGCTGTGTGTTGTGTCAGTGAGAACTAAAATGTGTTTGTGTGTGTCAGTGAGAACTACACAACCTGCTGTGTGTGTGTGTGTCAGTGAGAACTACACAACCTGCTGTGTGTGTGTGTGTCAGTGAGAACTACACAACCTGCTGTGTGTGTGTGTGTCAGTGAGAACTACACAACCTGCTGTGTGTGTGTGTGTCAGTGAGAACTACACAACCTGCGTGTGTGTGTGTGTCAGTGAGAACTACACAACCTGCTGTGTGTGTGTGTGTCAGTGAGAACTACACAACCTGCTGTGTGTGTGTCAGTGAGAACTACACAACCTGCTGTGTGTGTGTGTTGGAACTACACAACCTGTGTGTGTGTGTCAGTGAGAACTACACAACCTGCTTGTGTGTGTGTGTCAGTGAGAACTACACAACCTGCTGTGTGTGTGTCAGTGAGAACTACACAACCTGCTGTGTGTGTGTGTCAGTGAGAACTACACAACCTGCTGTGTGTGTGTCAGTAAGAACTACACAACCTGCTGTGTGTGTGTGTGTCAGTGAGGACTACACAAACTGCTGCGTGTGTGTCAGTGAGAACTACACAACCTGCTGTGTGTGTGTGTGTCAGTGAGAATTACACAACCTGCTGTGTGTGTGTGTCACTGATAATTACAAAACCTGCTGTGTGTGTATGTCAATGAGAACTACACAACCTGCTGTGTGTGTGTGTCAGTGAGAACTACACAACCTGCTGTGTGTGTGTCAGTAAGAACTACACAACCTGCTGTGTGTGTGTGTCATTGAGAACTACACAACCTGCTGTGTGTGTGTGTCATTGAGAACTACACAAACTGCTGTGTGTGTGTCAGTGAGAACTACACAACCTGCTGTGTGTGTGTGTGTGTCAGTGAGAATTACACAACCTGCTGTATGTGTGTGTCAGTGAGAATTACACAACCTGCTGTATGTGTGTGTCAGTGAGAATTACACAACCTGCTGTGTGTGTGTGTATCAGTGAGAACTACACAACCTGCTGTGTGTGTGTGTCAGTGAGAACTACACAACCTGCTGTGTGTGTGTGTCAGTGAGAACTACACAACCTGCTGTGTGTGTGTGTGTCAGTGAGAACTACACAACCTGCTGTGTGTGTGTCAGTGAGAACTACACAACCTGCTGTGTGTGTTTATCAGTAAGAACTACACAACCTGCTGTGTGTGTTTATCAGTGAGAACTACACAACCTGCTGTGTGTGTGTCAGTAAGAACTACACAACCTGCTGTGTGTGTTTATCAGTAAGAACTACACAACCTGCTGTGTGTGTTTATCAGTAAGAACTACACAACCTGCTGTGTGTGTTCATGACTGTGTGTGTTCACACTGTGTGTGTTCATAACTGTGTGTGTTCATAACTGTGTGTGTTCATGACTGTGTGTGTTCATAACTGTGTGTGTTCATGACTGTGTGTGTTCATAACTGTGTGTGTTCATGACTGTGTGTGTTCACACTGTGTGTGTTCATAACTGTGTGTGTTCATGAGTGTGTGTGTTCATGACTGTGTGTGTTCATAACTGTGTGTGTTCATAACTGTGTGTCTTCATAACTGTGTATGTTCATAACTGTGTGTGTTCATGAGTGTGTGTGTTCATAACTGTGTGTTCATAACTGTGTGTGTTCATGAGTGTGTGTGTTCATGACTGTGTGTGTTCATGAGTGTGTGTGTTCATAACTGTGTGTGTTCATAACTGTGTGTGTTCATAACTGTGTGTGTTCATGACTGTGTGTGTTCATAACTGTGTGTGTTCATAACTGTGTGTGTTCATGACTGTGTGTGTTCATGACTGTGTGTGTTCATAACTGTGTGTGTTCATAACTGTGTGTGTTCATGACTGTGTGTGTTCATAACTGTCTGTTCATGACTGTGTGTGTTCATAACTGTGTGTGTTCATAACTGTGTGTGTTCATAACTGTGTCTGTTCATAACTGTGTGTGTTCATGACTGTGTGTGTTCATAACTGTGTGTGTTCATGACTGTGTGTGTTCATGACTGTGTGTGTTCATAACTGTGTGTGTTCATGACTGTGTGTGTTCATAACTGTGTGTGTTCATAACTGTGTGTGTTCATGACTGTGTGTGTTCATGACTGTGTGTGTTCATGACTGTGTGTGTTCATGGGTGTGTGTGTTCATAACTGTGTGTGTTCATGAGTGTGTGTGTTCATGACTGTATGTGTTCATAACTGTGTGTGTTCATGAGTGTGTGTGTTCATGACTGTGTGTGTTCATGACTGTGTGTGTTCATGAGTGTGTGTGTTCATGACTGTGTGTGTTCATAACTGTGTGTGTTCATGACTGTGTGTGTTCATGACTGTGTGTGTTCATAACTGTGTGTGTTCATAACTGTGTGTGTTCATGACTGTGTGTGTTCATAACTGTGTGTGTTCATAACTGTGTTTGTTCATGAGTGTGTGTGTGTTCATGAGTGTGTGTGTTCATAACTGTGTGTGTTCATGACTGTGTGTGTTCATGAGTGTGTGTGTTCATGACTGTGTGTGTTCATAACTGTGTGTGTTCATGAGTGTGTGTGTTCATGACTGTGTGTGTTCAGAACTGTGTGTGTTCATGAGTGTGTGTGTTCATGACTGTGTGTGTTCATAACTGTGTTTGTTCATGAGTGTGTGTGTGTTCATGAGTAGTGTGTGTTCATAACTGTGTGTGTTCATAACTGTGATGTGTGTTCATAACTGTGTGTGTGTTGTGCGTAACTGTGTGTGTTCATAACTGTGTGTGTTCATGACTGTGTGTGTTCATAACTGTGTGTGTTCATGACTGTGTGTGTTCATGACTGTGTGTGTTCATGACTGTGTGTGTTCATAACTGTGTGTGTTCATGACTGTGTGTGTTCATAACTGTGTGTGTTCATAACTGTGTGTGTTCATGACTGTGTGTGTTCACTGACTTCGTGTGTGTTCATGACTGTGTGTGTTCATAACTGTGTGTGTTCATGACTGTGTGTGTTCATAACTGTGTGTGTTCATAACTGTGTGTGTTCATGACTGTGTGTGTTCATAACTGTGTGTGTTCATAACTGTGTGTGTTCATAACTGTGTGTGTTCATGACTGTGTGTGTTCACGTGTGTTCATGTGTGTGTTCATGACTGTGTGTGTTCATAACTGTGTGTGTTCATGACTGTGTGTGTTCATAACTGTGTGTGTTCATAACTGTGTGTGTTCATGACTGTGTGTGTTCATGACTGTGTGTGTTCATAACTGTGTGTTCATGAGTGTGTGTGTTCATGACTGTGTGTGTTCATAACTGTGTGTGTTCATAACTGTGTGTGTTCATTAGTGTGTGTGTTCATTAGTGTGTGTGTTCATGACTGTGTGTGTTCATGACTGTGTGTGTTCATAACTGTGTGTGTTCATAACTGTGTGTGTTCATGACTGTGTGTGTTCATGACTGTGTGTGTTCATGTGTGTGTTCATGACTGTGTGTGTTCATAACTGTGTGTGTTCATAACTGTGTGTATTCATAACTGTGTGTGTTCATGACTGTGTGTGTTCATGACTGTGTGTGTTCATGTGTGTGTTCATGACTGTGTGTGTTCATAACTGTGTGTGTTCATGACTGTGTGTGTTCATAACTGTGTGTTCATGACTGTGTGTGTTCATGACTGTGTGTGTTCATGAGTGTGTGTGTGTTCATGAGTGTGTGTTCATAACTGTGTGTGTTCATGACTGTGTGTTTTCATGACTGTGTGTGTTCATGACTGTGTGTGTTCACAACTGTGTGTGTTCATAACTTGTGTGTTCATGAGTGTGTGTGTTCATGACTGTGTGTTCATGAGTGTGTGTGTTCATGACTGTGTGTGTTCATGAGTGTGTGTGTTCATAACTGTGTGTGTTCATGAGTGTGTGTGTTCATGACTGTGTGTGTTCATGAGTGTGTGTGTTCATAACTGTGTGTGTTCATAACTGTGTGTGTTCATAACTGTGTGTGTTCATGACTGTGTGTGTTCATAACTGTGTGTGTTCATAACTGTGTGTGTTCATAACTGTGTGTGTTCATGACTGTGTGTGTTCATAACTGTGTGTGTTCATGACTGTGTGTGTTCATAACTGTGTCTGTTCATGACTGTGTGTGTTCATAACTGTGTGTGTTCATAACTGTGTGTGTTCATAACTGTGTCTGTTCATAACTGTGTGTGTTCATGACTGTGTGTGTTCATAACTGTGTGTGTTCATGACTGTGTGTGTTCATGAGTGTGTGTGTTCATAACTGTGTGTGTTCATAACTGTGTGTGTTCATGACTGTGTGTGTTCATAACTGTGTGTGTTCATAACTGTGTGTGTTCATAACTGTGTCTGTTCATAACTGTGTGTGTTCATGACTGTGTGTGTTCATAACTGTGTGTGTTCATGACTGTGTGTGTTCATGAGTGTGTGTGTTCATAACTGTGTGTGTTCATAACTGTGTGTGTTCATGAGTGTGTGTGTTCATGACTGTATGTGTTCATAACTGTGTGTGTTCATGAGTGTGTGTGTTCATGACTGTGTGTGTTCATAACTGTATGTGTTCATGAGTGTGTGTGTTCATGACTGTGTGTGTTCATAACTGTGTGTGTTCATGAGTGTGTGTGTTCATGACTGTGTGTGTTCATAACTGTGTGTGTTCATAACTGTGTTTGTTCATGAGTGTGTGTGTGTTCATGAGTGTGTGTGTTCATAACTGTGTGTGTTCATAACTGTGTGTATTCATAACTGTGTGTGTTCATGAGTGTGTGTGTTCATAACTGTGTGTGTTCATAACTGTGTGTGTTCATGACTGTGTGTGTTCATAACTGTGTGTGTTCATAACTGTGTGTGTTCATGACTGTGTGTGTTCACGTGTGTTCATGTGTGTGTTCATGACTGTGTGTGTTCATAACTGTGTGTGTTCATGACTGTGTGTGTTCATAACTGTGTGTGTTCATAACTGTGTGTGTTCATGACTGTGTGTGTTCATGACTGTGTTTGTTCATAACTGTGTTTGTTCATAACTGTGTGTGTTCATGAGTGTGTGTGTTCATGACTGTGTGTGTTCATAACTGTGTGTGTTCATAACTGTGTGTGTTCATAACTGTGTGTGTTCATTAGTGTGTGTGTTCATGACTGTGTGTGTTCATGACTGTGTGTGTTCATAACTGTGTGTGTTCATAACTGTGTGTGTTCATGACTGTGTGTGTTCATAACTGTGTGTGTTCATGTGTGTGTTCATGACTGTGTGTGTTCATAACTGTGTGTGTTCATAACTGTGTGTATTCATAACTGTGTGTGTTCATGACTGTGTGTGTTCATGACTGTGTGTGTTCATGTGTGTGTTCATGACTGTGTGTGTTCATGACTGTGTGTGTTCATGACTGTGTGTGTTCATAACTGTGTGTGTTCATGACTGTGTGTGTTCATGACTATGTGTGTTCATGACTGTGTGTGTTCATGACTGTGTGTGTTCATAACTGTGTGTGTTCATAACTGTGTGTGTTCATGAGTGTGTGTTTTCATGACTGTGTGTGTTCATAACTGTGTGTGTTCATAACTGTGTGTGTTCATAACTGTGTGTGTTCATTAGTGTGTGTGTTCATGACTGTGTGTGTTCATAACTGTGTGTGTTCATGACTGTGTGTGTTCATGACTGTGTGTGTTCATGACTGTGTGTGTTCATAACTGTGTGTGTTCATGACTGTGTGTGTTCATAACTGTGTGTGTTCATAACTGTGTGTGTTCATGAGTGTGTGTGTTCATGACTGCATGTGTTCATAACTGTGTGTGTTCATAACTGTGTGTGTTCATTAGTGTGTGTGTTCATGACTGTGTGTGTTCATAACTGTGTGTGTTCATAACTGTGTGTGTTCATGACTGTGTGTGTTCATAACTGTGTGTCTTCATGACTGTGTGTGTTCATAACTGTGTGTGTTCATGACTGTGTGTGTTCATAACTGTGTGTGTTCATAACTGTGTGTGTTCATAACTGTGTGTGTTCACGTGTGTTCATGTGTGTGTTCATGACTGTGTGTGTTCATAACTGTGTGTGTTCATGACTGTGTGTGTTCATTACTGTGTGTGTTCATAACTGTGTGTGTTCATGACTGTGTGTGTTCATGACTGTGTGTGTTCATAACTGTGTGTGTTCATAACTGTGTGTTCATGATTGCACTGTGTGTGTTCATAACTGTGTGTGTTCATAACTGTGTGTGTTCATTACTGTGTGTGTTCATTAGTGTGTGTGTTCATGACTGTGTGTGTTCATGACTGTGTGTGTTCATAACTGTGTGTGTTCATAACTGTGTGTGTTCATGACTGTGTGTGTTCATGACTGTGTGTGTTCATGTGTGCGTGACTGTGTGTGTTCATAACTGTGTGTGTTCATAACTGTGTGTATTCATAACTGTGTGTGTTCATGACTGTGTGTGTTCATGACTGTGTGTGTTCATGTGTGTGTTCATGACTGTGTGTGTTCATAACTGTGTGTGTTCATGACTGTGTGTGTTCATAACTGTGTGTTCATGACTGTGTGTGTTCATGACTGTGTGTGTTCATGAGTGTGTGTGTGTTCATGAGTGTGTGTTCATAACTGTGTGTGTTCATGACTGTGTGTTTTCATGACTGTGTGTGTTCATGACTGTGTGTGTTCATGACTGTGTGTGTTCACAACTGTGTGTGTTCATAACTGTGTGTTCATGAGTGTGTGTGTTCATGACTGTGTGTTCATGAGTGTGTGTGTTCATGACTGTGTGTGTTCATGAGTGTGTGTGTTCATAACTGTGTGTGTTCATGAGTGTGTGTGTTCATGACTGTGTGTGTTCATGAGTGTGTGTGTTCATAACTGTGTGTGTTCATAACTGTTTGTGTTCATAACTGTGTGTGTTCATGACTGTGTGTGTTCATAACTGTGTGTGTTCATAACTGTGTGTGTTCATAACTGTGTGTGTTCATGACTGTGTGTGTTCATGTGTGTGTTCATGACTGTGTGTGTTCATAACTGTGTGTGTTCATGACTGTGTGTGTTCATAACTGTCTGTTCATGACTGTGTGTGTTCATAACTGTGTGTGTTCATAACTGTGTGTGTTCATAACTGTGTCTGTTCATAACTGTGTGTGTTCATGACTGTGTGTGTTCATAACTGTGTGTGTTCATGACTGTGTGTGTTCATGAGTGTGTGTGTTCATAACTGTGTGTGTTCATAACTGTGTGTGTTCATGACTGTGTGTGTTCATAACTGTGTGTGTTCATAACTGTGTGTGTTCATAACTGTGTCTGTTCATAACTGTGTGTGTTCATGACTGTGTGTGTTCATAACTGTGTGTGTTCATGACTGTGTGTGTTCATGTGTGTGTGTTCATAACGTGTGTGTTCATAACTGTGTGTGTTCATGAGTGTGTGTGTTCATGACTGTATGTGTTCATAACTGTGTGTGTTCATGAGTGTGTGTGTTCATGACTGTGTGTGTTCATAACTGTGTGTGTTCATGAGTGTGTGTGTTCATGACTGTGTGTGTTCATAACTGTGTGTGTTCATGAGTGTGTGTGTTCATGACTGTGTGTGTTCATAACTGTGTGTGTTCATAACTGTGTTTGTTCATGAGTGTGTGTGTGTTCATGAGTGTGTGTGTTCATAACTGTGTGTGTTCTGTGTGTATTCATAACGTGTGTGTTCATGATGTGTGTGTTAATAACGTGTGTTCAAACATGTGTGTGTTCAACCGTGTGTGTTCAAACGTGTGTGTTCATGACGTGTGTGTTCATGATGTGTGTGTTCACGTGTGTACATGTGTGTGTTCATGACGTGTGTGTTCATGATGTGTGTGTTCATGACTGTGTGTGTTCATAACTGTGTGTGTTCATAACTGTGTGTGTTCATGACTGTGTGTGTTCATGACTGTGTTTGTTCATAACTGTGTTTGTTCATAACTGTGTGTGTTCATGAGTGTGTGTGTTCATGACTGTGTGTGTTCATAACTGTGTGTGTTCATAACTGTGTGTGTTCATAACTGTGTGTGTTCATTAGTGTGTGTGTTCATGACTGTGTGTGTTCATGACTGTGTGTGTTCATAACTGTGTGTGTTCATAACTGTGTGTGTTCATGACTGTGTGTGTTCATGACTGTGTGTGTTCATGACTGTGTGTGTTCATGACTGTGTGTGTTCATAACTGTGTGTGTTCATGACTGTGTGTGTTCATAACTGTGTGTGTTCATAACTGTGTGTATTCATAACTGTGTGTGTTCATGACTGTGTGTGTTCATGACTGTGTGTGTTCATGTGTGTGTTCATGACTGTGTGTGTTCATGACTGTGTGTGTTCATGACTGTGTGTGTTCATAACTGTGTGTGTTCATGACTGTGTGTGTTCATGACTATGTGTGTTCATGACTGTGTGTGTTCATGACTGTGTGTGTTCATAACTGTGTGTGTTCATAACTGTGTGTGTTCATGAGTGTGTGTTTTCATGACTGTGTGTGTTCATAACTGTGTGTGTTCATAACTGTGTGTGATCATAACTGTGTGTGTTCATTAGTGTGTGTGTTCATGACTGTGTGTGTTCATAACTGTGTGTGTTCATGACTGTGTGTGTTCATAACTGTGTGTGTTCATGACTGTGTGTGTTCATGACTGTGTGTGTTCATGACTGTGTGTGTTCATAACTTTGTGTGTTCATGACTGTGTGTGTTCATAACTGTGTGTGTTCATAACTGTGTGTGTTCATGAGTGTGTGTGTTCATGACTGCATGTGTTCATAACTGTGTGTGTTCATAACTGTGTGTGTTCATTAGTGTGTGTGTTCATGACTGTGTGTGTTCATAACTGTGTGTGTTCATAACTGTGTGTGTTCATGACTGTGTGTGTTCATAACTGTGTGTGTTCATGACTGTGTGTGTTCATAACTGTGTGTGTTCATGACTGTGTGTGTTCATAACTGTGTGTTCATAACTGTGTGTGTTCATAACTGTGTGTGTTCATAACTGTGTGTTCATGAGTGTGTGTGTTCATGACTGTGTGTGTTCATAACTGTGTGTTCATGACTATGTGTGTTCATAACTGTGTGTTCATAACTGTGTGTGTTCATAACTGTGTGTGTTCATGACTGTGTGTGTTCATAACTGTGTGTTCATGAGTGTGTGTGTTCATGACTGTGTGTGTTCATAACTGTGTGTTCATGACTGTGTGTGTTCATAACTGTGTGTGTTCCTGACTGTGTGTGTTCATAACTGTGTGTGTTCATAACTGTGTGTGTTCATAACTGTGTGTGTTCATGACTGTGTGTGTTCATGACTGTGTGTGTTCATGACTGTGTGTGTTCATGTGTGTGTGTGTTCATGACTGTGTTTGTTCATGACTGTGTGTGTTCATGTGTGTGTTCATGACTGTGTGTGTTCATGACTGTGTGTGTTCATGACTGTGTGTGTTCATAACTGTGTGTGTTCATAACTGTGTGTGTTCATAACTGTGTGTGTTCATGACTGTGTGTGTTCATGACTGTGTGTGTTCATGTGTGTGTGTGTTCATAACTGTGTGTGTTCATGACTGTGTGTGTTCATGACTGTGTGTGTTCATGACTGTGTGTGTTCATGACTGTGTGTGTTCATGTGTGTGTTCATAACTGTGTGTGTTCATAACTGTGTGTGTTCATGTGTGTGTTCATAAGTGTGTGTGTTCATGTGTGTGTTCATAACTCTGTTTTTTTTTCTTTGTGTTCATTGTGTGTGTTCATGTGTGTGTTCATGACTGTGTGTGTTCATAACTGTGTGTGTTCATGTGTGTGTTCATAACTGTGTGTGTTCATGTGTGTGTTCATAAGTGTGTGTGTTCACAGGTGATCTGGAGACTGTTGTTCACCTGCTTCTGTCTCTCTGTGGACGACTGTCCAGGATCGACAAGTCTCTGCTCGACCTGAAGGAGGACGAGGAGCGAGTGAGTGTAAAATAGATATTATTAATAGATATTATTAATAGGTATTACTAATATATATTTTTAATATATAATATTAATATATATTATTAATATATATTATTAATAGATGTAATTAATAGATATTATTAATAGATATTATTAATAGGTATTACTAATATATATTATTAATATATAATATTAATATATATTAGTAATATATATTAGTAATATACATTACTTATTAGTAATATATATTAGTAATATATATTTAACAACTATATATTTATATATCTACATATTTATATATATATCTATATATTTATACATCTATATATATTTATATATCTATATATTTATACATTCATATATCTATATATCTATATATATTTATATATTTATATATCTATATATATTTATACATTCATATATATCTATATCTATATATATTTATATATATTTATTTATATATCTATATATATTTATATATTTACATATCTATATACTTATATATTTATATATCTACATATTTATATATATTTATATATCTATATATTTATATATCTATTTATATTTATATATATTTATATATTTATATATCTATATATATTTATATATTTATATATCTATATATATTTATATATATTTATATATTTATATCGAAAGTTACGTATGTAACTACGGTTCTATGAGTCCCGGATGACCGCCAGAGGCGGTGCTTCAAGCACTGAATGTATCCATCTCGCGCATGCGCTGTTCGAGTTTAATACCAACAAAGTCACCTGTGACCCCTTATGGGGTTTATCTTCCGGTGACATCAGAGGATCTGTTCCTGCAGAATCTTCTCACAAAGTCACAAGGATTCTGAGTGACAGAACGCTCTGGCGGTCATCCGGGACTCATAGAACCGTAGTTACATACGTAACTTTCGTTCTATTTCGTCCCTACTGACCGCCAGAGGCGGTGCTTCAAGCACTGGATGACCCATAACAACAAGGTCACGAAGAATCCCAGTACATACCTCATTGAGGGGAAGCAACAGAGTCGGGCAACAGGACCACACCTAATGGATGAGGAGTGGCGACGTTCACTCGATAGCACCTGAAAAAAGTGCTTGGTGAGGCCCATGATGCTGCCTCACAGATGTCCTCCAGGGGTACCCCGCGTAGGGCTGCCCATGACATAGACATCGCTTTGGTAGAGCGGCACCTCACCCCAAATGGCAGGGGGTGACCACTTCCTTTATTTGCATGGGTAATAACATCCATGATCCAGTGAGACAGTCGCTGTTTGGAAAGAGCACAGCCCCTCCTAGGGCCACCATAGCAAAGGAAGAGCTGGTTCGACCGTCTTATACTTGCGGTTGCAGCTACATAGGTCCTCAGAGCCCGCACAGGGCACAGCAGTTCCAACCTGTCTTCCCCTTCCCGGGGGAATAAATTGTGCCGGTTAAGGTTCGATTGTGACAGAACCTTTGGGAGAAAAGCCATATTTGGCCAGAGGGTAACCCCTGAGCCGTCTGAGCTCCACCTCAGACATGACTCACTCACAGACAGGGCATGTAGTTCCCCAACACGCTTCAGAGCAAAGGAGAGGAGAAAAGCAGTCTTAGCAGAAACCCACTTCAGCTCTGCCTGAGCCAGGGGTTCAAAGGGAGGCAGACACAAAGCGTTGAGCACCAGGTGCAAATCCCATGCTGGGGCACGCTGTGTGCGTGGGGGGCGTAATCGCCACGCGCCCTTTAGAAAGAGGGACACCAGTCTGTGGGACCCCACTGTGTTTTATCCACCTGAACATGTCGAGAGGAAATGGCTGCCACGTATACCCTCAGCGTAGCAGGAGACCGGCCACTGTCCAATAGTGACTGGAGGAACTCCAGAATCTTTGGGACTGAACAGTGCACAGGGTCCTCACCCCTGTCTGAACACCATGCAGTAAACAGTTGCCACCTATTTGCACACTGCAGCCGGGTAGAAGGCGCCCTGGCGTTCAGTATAGTATTGCAGACAGCATCTGAACACTCCGTCAGAAGCGGGTTGGGCCCTGCAGCGGCCAGACCCATAGTTGCAGGGGAAGAGGGTCGGGATCCCAAATCCGGCCCTCTAGCTGAGACAGGAGATCCTTCCTGTCGGGGAGGCGCCATGGTGAGCTGCGGCAGAGCCTGCGCAGCAGTGGAAACCATGTTCTCCCTGGCCAGAAGGGGACTACCAACAGCAGCCTGTGACCCTGCTGGAGGACCCTCTGTAGTGTTAAGAATATCAGAGGGATTGGGGGAAAAGCATAGAGGAGACCTTCTGGCCAGTCGTGCGCAAGAGCATCCTGGCCCAGAGGACTGCTTTCCTCTTTCAAGGAGAACCAGAGGGGGCAATGGGTCGACTCCTCTGTGGCAAACAGATCTACCTCTGCTCTGCCGAAGATGTCCCAGATATTGAGCACACCTCTGGATGAAGCCGACACTCCCCCGATGGAGGCTTGCCTCGAGAGAGCAGGTCTGCGACCTGATTCCGGTCCCCGGGCAAATACATTGCTCTCAGGCTGGCCAGGCGTGGAGCCCCCCACAGCAGGAGGTCCCGGGATGCTTGCAACAGCTGTGCAGACCTGGTGCCCCCCTGGTGGTTTATATGCGATACGGTCGATACATTGTCTGACCGCACAAGCACATGTCGCCCTCTCAGGAAGGGAAGAAAGTACTGCAGGGCCATATACACAGCTCGTAGCTCTAGAACATTGATGTGCTCCGAGCAGTCTCGAGCAGACCACAGCCCCTGGGCTGTACGGTTTTGCCACACTGCACCCCACCCTGAGAGGGAGGCGTCTGTTGTAATGGCCTCTCGACGGAATGCAACTGAACCCATCTGCACGCCTTGGAGGAGAAAATGTCTCTCTCTCCACCGAGCCAGAGCAAGGAGGCAACGGTGTGACACCTTGAGTCTCCTGTGCCACCTGACATCCAAATGAAAGTTGTTCAGCCACCTCTGAAGGGGGCGTAGCGACAACAGTCCCAAAGGGACCACGGTGGCGGCAGCCGTCAGTTTGCCTAGGAGTCGCAGAAACTCCACGTAATGCAACCACATGCCCCTGCAAAAGAGGGGAAGGAGGCGGAGATGTCGTCCACCCGCTGTGTTGAAGGCCAGGCCTTCATTTAGACTGTATCGAGTGTCATCCCGAGAAAAATTGTGCTCTGTGAGGGAACTAGGCAACTCTTTGTAGAGTTCACCCTGAGACCTAGTCGAGACACATGGGAAAGAAGGCTTGTGGTGTCCAGGGTCGCCCGAGACCGGGACGAATCACAGATGAGCCAATCGTCTAGGTAGGGCAGGATCTTCATGCCCTGCGACTGCAGATATTCAAGCTGCTTTTGAGTTTGTCTGGCTTGGACAGTTCGCTCAAGTGCCTCTAGCGCTGCAGGTCTAAACAGTTCCCCCGGTTCCACTGGAACACTGCGGAGGGTTCTCCTGCATGCCTCTGTCAGAGGTGATTGTGCCAGCCAAACCTGGCGGCGAGCCTGGACGAGAGTGGACATCAACTGCCCCAGCTCTCTAGACATCAGCGCGAATGCCTGCAGGGAAGCATCACTGAAATTATGGATGGAAACTCCCAGTGGAGTCTCCTGTAAGGATGCTGATAAAGCAACTCATGAAATACCTAGCGCTCCATGCGTGCAGGTGGGACATAGGCTTTGGAGAGCAGGTCATCCGTCACCCGACACTGGGGACGAGGACACCTCGCATCCGGTCTCAGAGCCTCATCAGGTGAGACAATTAACGCAGCTATGGTCGGCTCAACCGCCGGTATGCGGCCCAAGCCAAACTTGGGTATATCCTGCATGGCTGCCAGGGTCCGGCCGTCTGAGTTTGCATCAGAGAGGGCTCTAGAGTCCCTCCAGCATGCATGCAACTCCCTCAAATATTCGTTAGATGGAGGCACAGTAAAGTTGGCGGGAGCTGATCTGCGCCTGAAAAAGGCTCTGGCCGAAGACGGCTGAGCCTGCGGTATATCCAACTGCAGGCGAGCCAGGGCCGTACGAATGATGGCCCCCATTGAGCCGTCTTCAGAACCGTAGAGCTGGCGTGGGGGGACCACATGCCGCGGTCCCACCTCCTCTCAATATTCGGCGAACTCAGTGGCTGAAGCTGCCATGGAGATTACATCTTCCTCCGGTTCCAAGATGGCTGGAGGAGAAGCAGGATCACCCAACTCTCTTTCACCAGTCCCAGACTTGAAGGCCAGGAAGAAGGATCTCATTTGATTAACCTCCTCCGTTAATTGGTCCACCTTGGAAGCAAGTCCGGACTCTTTAACCTTCTTCCTAGAAGTGGGGCCTCTAGTCTCAGCAGCCTGCCGTTTAGATCGGCGGGATTGAGCTGGAGTCTGCCGCTGGCCTGAGGTTAACTTTTCAGGCAACGAAATGAGGCCCAACAGTTGCTCCACCTCAGCAAGTCTGGCAGCCCTTACTCCCCGGGGCATGAGGTACAGTTCATACAGGGATCTTCTGAAAGACCTTCCCTCAGATGCTCGAGACCAAGGCATGAGGGACACATATCATGGCCATCTTCAGGCTGCAGAGAAGCCATACAGACTGAGCAAGAGTGGCCGCTAAGCATGTTAGCAACGAGTGAAAGGCCACACAGAGAAAAAACAACAAACGCTGGGAGCGGGAGCGAAAACTCAGCCTTCACCAACGAGTGTTACACATATGCGATAGAAGTAGCACAAATGCTGGGAGAGGAAGCGAATACGCAGTCGTCACCAACAAATATAAAAGAATCCACTTCAGTAGCTGAAAAAGCAGCAGTACAAATGTCGGGAGAGGGAGCGAAAACACTTTCATCACCAAAATAAATCAAAATACAACCAAAAGCGAGTACAAAAGGTTGTACTGATATTCAATGATATAAAAATATAGAGTACAATGTTGGGAGAGGGAGCGAACACACTTTGTCACCGAAAGAAATCAAAATACAACCAATGGCGAGTACAAAAGGTTGTACTGATATTCAATGATATAAAAATATAGAGTACAATGTCGGGAGAGGGAGCGAACCCACTTCGTCACCGAAAGAAATCAAAATACAACCAATGGCGAGTACAACAGGTTGTACTTATATTCAATGATATAAGAAAATTGGTACTTAGCCAAACGATGACGATCTCCGGAAGTGTCCAAAGCGAGCCGCTACAACTTCTCCGCGTCAAAGTTCGTTGCAGTCTCTGGAGTGCGAAAGTTTCGCAGCTCCGACAGAAGTCACGTGACTACCAGCAACAAAAGAGCTAGTCCTTGA
Source organism: Callionymus lyra (assembly GCA_016630915.1). Lineage (NCBI taxonomy): Eukaryota > Metazoa > Chordata > Actinopteri > Syngnathiformes > Callionymidae > Callionymus > Callionymus lyra. Next base: position 21,754 of record JACEEU010000966.1, read on the forward strand.
GCTAGCTCGGTGACATGCTACTTGCGCAGCGAGAAGATGAAAAGGAACAGATCCTCTGATGTCACTGGAAGATATACCCTATCCGGGGTCATCAGGGGTCACAGGTGACTTTGTTGGTATCAAACTCGAACAGCGCATGCGCGAGATGGATACATTCAGTGCTTCACCACGCCATCAGATCCAGAGTTCTCTCCAGCACCTCCATGGACTCTCATACACTCTCCTTTTTTTTCTCACTATAATTTCCCTCACTCCTCTCCTTATCCATCTGTCTACCCCCCCATCCTTCCTCCCAGCCGGTCAAAGCGGCAGGCCGTCAACAATGAGTCTGGTTCCGCTTGAGGTTTCTGCTTCTAAAAGGAAGTTTTTCCTCGCCATTGCTCACTGTACAGCTCACTGTACAGTGTTTTGTTTCTTGCTCTTTGTTGAATTGCTGGATCTATTTTTCCTTAATCAACTGTAGTCTTAATTTAATCAACTATAGTCGTAATTGAATCAACTCTAGTCTTATTTCACCATTTAGAGGTTTTGAAAAAAATTTGTTGTGATAAAACACCTTTAATAAATTAATTTTAGATAAAAAAAAAGAAACCCCCCCGCGGGCCGGGGGGAGGGAAAAAAAAAAAAAAATATATATTTATATATATAAAAAAAAAAAAAAAAAAAAAAAAAAAAAAAATATTTATATATCTATATATATTTATATATCTATATATTTATATATATCTATATATTTATATATCTAAATATTTATATATCTATATATATTTATATATCTATATAATATTTATATATCTATATATTTATATATCAGGTTTATATATTTATATATCTATATATCATTTATATATCTATATATATTTATATATATTTATATATTTATATATCTTTATATATTTATTTATCTATATATATATATTATCTATAGATATTTATATATCTATATATATTTATATTTTTTATATATCTATATATTTATATATCTTTATATATCTGTATATATTTATATATCTATATATTTATATATCTTTATATATTTATATATCTATATATATCTATATATATTTATATATATTTATATATATTTATATATATATTTATTTATATATCTATATATATTTATATCTATATATATTTATATATCTATTTATTTATATATCTATATATATTTATATAGATATCTATATATATATATCTATATAAATAGATTTGTAGATATATATATATATATAGTGCAGGTTTTTTGGGGTTTTTTTTTTTTTTTACCCCCCCTTTCCTTTTTTTACCCAAACCCCTTTTTTTTTTTTAGGGTGTTTTTTTTTTGTTGGGGGGGGGGGGTTTTTTTTTTTTTTTTTTTTTTTTTTTTTTTTTTTTGTGGGGGGGTTTTCCTTTCTTTTTTTTTTTTTTACCACAAATATTAGCAAGGTGTATTTTTGAGGATAATTTTTATTTTTGAACAACAACCATCCTCCTTAATAACCCAAAACCCCCCTTTTTATTTAAGGGTGATTTTTTTTGGGGTTGGGGGGGGGTTTTTTTTTTTTTTTTTTTTTTGGGGGATAATTGGGGTTTGGGGGGGTTTTTCCTTGCCCAAATAATAACAAAAAAAAAAAAAAATACCCATTATAATTATTTATTTTCACCAGGGAAACCAATATAACAGTTCAACAATCACAAATATACATTTCTGACATTCAAAAACAAAACAAAAACAAATCAGTGACCAATATAGTCACCTTTCTTTGCAAGGACACTCAAAAGCCTGCCATCCATGGATTCTGTCAGTGTTTTGATCTGTTCACGATCAACATTGCGTGCAGCAGCAACCACAGCCTCCCAGACACGTTCAGAGAGGTGTACTGTTTTCCCTCCTTGTAAATCTGACATTTGATGAGGGACCACAGGTTCTCTATGGGGTTCAGATCAGGTGAACAAGGAGGCCATGTCATTAGTTTTTCTTCTTTTAGACCCTTTCTTGCCAGCAATGATGGAGCATTGTCCTGCATGAAAATCATGTTTTTCTTGAAGGATGCCGACTTCTACCTGTACCACTGCTTGAAGAAGGTGTCTTCCAGAAACTGGCAGTAGGACTGGGAGTTGAGCTTGACTCCATCCTCAACCCGAAAAGGCCCCACAAGCTCATCTTTGATGATACCAGCCCATACCAGTACCCCACCTCCACCTTGCTGGCGTCTGAGTCGGACTGGAGCTCTCTGCCCTTTACTGATCCAGCCACGGGCCCATCCATCTGGCCCATCAAGACTCACTCTCATTTCATCAGTCCATAAAACCTTAGAAAAATCAGTCTTGAGATATTTCTTAGCCCAGTCTAGACGTTTCAGCTTGTGTGTCTTGTTCAGTGGTGGTCGTTTTTCAGCCTTTCTTACCTTGGCCATGTCTCTGAGTATTGCACACCTTGTGCTTTTTGGCACTCCAGTGATGTTGCAGCTCTGAAATATGGCACAACTGGTGGCAAGTGGCATCTTGGCAGCTGCATGCTTGCCTTTTCTCAGTTCATGGGCAGTTATTTTGCGCCTTGGTTTTTCCACACGCTTTTTGCGACCCTGTTGACTATTTTGAATGAAACGCTTGATTGTTCGATGATCACGCTTCAGAAGCTTGGCAATTTTAAGAGTGCTGCATCCCTCTGCAAGATATCTCACTATTTTTGACTTTTCGGAGCCTGTCAAGTCCCTCTTCTGACCCATTTTGCCAAAGGAAAGGAAGTTGCCTAATAATTATGCACACCTGATATAGGGTGTTGATGTCATTAGACCACACCCCTTCTCATTACAGAGATGCACATCACCTGATATGCGTAATTGGGAGGTAGGCTTTCGAGCCTATACAACTTGGAGACAACATGCATAAAGAGCATGATGTGGTCAAAATACTCATTTGCCTAATAATTTCCCTGTATCTACAATACAACTCTAACCACCGTCAGGAAGTCATGGAGGTTTTATCTCCTCAGGACTCGTTCCTCCACAAGCGTTCTCTGCTGCTCCGTCAGACCGAGGAGGCCTGGGACCTGAAGGAGAACCTGGACCGGCGTCAGCTGGTCGTCCACCACTTCCTGTCCGGCTGCTTGAGCGACCTTCAGATCCATGACTTCCGTCGTTACGTCAGCAACAAACCGTCTCTTCTGATCCGCAAACGCCACCTGGAAGACCTGATCCGGCAGCAGGAGGACCGGCTGCAGCTCCTGGAGGAGACCTTACCTCCGCAGCCAGTCTGGACCTCAGGCGTCGGACTCGCAACCTCACCTGGTCCGACTCTCACCTCTGCCCCCACCACACGCCCCACCACCGTCACCTCGCTGTGATGTCATCACCTGTGATGTCACCAGGTCGTGATGTCATCAAGACTTGACTCGTCGAACCATGTGGACTCAAACACAGCTGGTTCTGAAGGACGTTTGAAGGTCACACAGGTTCCTTCTCCAGAAATGAAGAAACAGCGCCATCCAGTGGTCACGAAGAATATTGAATGAATCTGATTCTTCTGATGAAATCATCAAATCATGAGAAACTTTTCTCCTGGAGCTCTGAGTAAAAAGAAATAAATCATCTGCAGCTTCAACACGTTTAGTTTGCAGAGAGTTTGTGATCGAAAAACACTTTCATGACATCATAGAGTTTTAACCACTTTATTTATTTCTGTCCAGTCAGTGTTTCTGATCCACATTTATTGATCGAACATCAGTTTCTTGTGACTCACGACACTGTTAACTTCACGTTTAAAAGATGATTCATGACTTTTTAAAATAGACTTTGATGGAATCAAATGTTTCTCTTTTGTACTTTTATCCTTTTTTCTTATATTCTGTGATTCATCGTCACGTCGGAACCAAAGATATTTAACCTCGACGCACTTTTCTTTGGAATCGTGGAAGAAAACAACAGTTTTCTGTTCAAATATCGTTGATGTTGGTGAAGGCAGTCGAACCGCTGACCAAACACTTTTGAAATAATAAAGTCATAAATGTTGAAATGTTGTCAACAGATCGATTATTATTGTAGAAACATCTCAAGGTTTCAAGGTTTCATCTCAAACCTGTTTCTACTTCATTGTCTTGATTTAGGAAGAAAACATTTTCAAGCTTCTCTGTTTAAATCTCATTTATTTTGCCTGTTTTTGACTATAATAATAGTGTAATAGTGTGATAACAATAATACTAAACTAATTACAGGTTTACAGTAGGAATTATACTACACTAACAACAGTGTGACAATAGTAACAATACTACACTAATAATAGGTTTACTATAGTAATCATACTACACTAATAACAGTGTTACAATAGTAATAATACTACACTAATAACTGTGACAATAGTAATAATACTACACTAATACTAGTGTGACAACAGTAACAACACTACACTAATAACAGGTTTACAATAGTAATAATACTACACTAATAACAGTGTGACAATAGAAACAATACTACACTAATAACAGGTTTACAATAGTAATAATACTACACTAATAACTAC
>JACEEU010000967.1:0-17500 GCA_016630915.1 Callionymus lyra
ATATCATGTAACATCCTCACACCTCATGTGTGTAACATCCTGACACCTCAGTGTGTAACATCTGACACCTCATGTGTGTAACACCTCATGTGTCAAACATCCTACACCTCATGTGTACTGGACACATCCTCACACCTCATGTGTGTAACATCCTCACACCTCATGTGTGTAACATCCTGACACCTCATGTGTGTAACATCCTCACACCTCATGTGTGTAACATCCTCACACCTCATGTGTGTAACATCCTGACACCTCATGTGTGTAACAATACTACACATATATACTTGTTACTACACTATCACAACACCAGAGTCAAGTACTGGACAATACTACACATATATACTTGTTACTACACTATCACAACACCAGAGTCAAGTACTGGACAATACTACACATATATACTTGTTACTACACTATCACAACACCAGAGTCAAGTACTGGACAATACTACACATATATACTTGTTACTACACTATCACAACACCAGAGTCAAGTACTGGACAATACTACACATATATACTTGTTACTACACTATCACAACACCAGAGTCAAGTACTGGACAATACTACACATATATACTTGTTACTACACTATCACAACACCAGAGTCAAGTACTGGACAATACTACACATATATACTTGTTACTACACTATCACAACACCAGAGTCAAGTACTGGACAATACTACACATATATACTTGTTACTACACTATCACAACACCAGAGTCAAGTACTGGACAATACTACACATATATACTTGTTACTACACTATCACAACACCAGAGTCAAGTACTGGACAATACTACACATATATACTTGTTACTACACTATCACAACACCAGAGTCAAGTACTGGACAATACTACACATATATACTTGTTACTACACTATCACAACACCAGAGTCAAGTACTGGACAATACTACACATATATACTTGTTACTACACTATCACAACACCAGAGTCAAGTACTGGACAATACTACACATATATACTTGTTACTACACTATCACAACACCAGAGTCAAGTACTGGACAATACTACACATATATACTTGTTACTACACTATCACAACACCAGAGTCAAGTACTGGACAATACTACACATATATACTTGTTACTACACTATCACAACACCAGAGTCAAGTACTGGACAATACTACACATATATACTTGTTACTACACTATCACAACACCAGAGTCAAGTACTGGACAATACTACACATATATACTTGTTACTACACTATCACAACACCAGAGTCAAGTACTGGACAATACTACACATATATACTTGTTACTACACTATCACAACACCAGAGTCAAGTACTGGACAATACTACACATATATACTTGTTACTACACTATCACAACACCAGAGTCAAGTACTGGACAATACTACACATATATACTTGTTACTACACTATCACAACACCAGAGTCAAGTACTGGACAATACTACACATATATACTTGTTACTACACTATCACAACACCAGAGTCAAGTACTGGACAATACTACACATATATACTTGTTACTACACTATCACAACACCAGAGTCAAGTACTGGACAATACTACACATATATACTTGTTACTACACTATCACAACACCAGAGTCAAGTACTGGACAATACTACACATATATACTTGTTACTACACTATCACAACACCAGAGTCAAGTACTGGACAATACTACACATATATACTTGTTACTACACTATCACAACACCAGAGTCAAGTACTGGACAATACTACACATATATACTTGTATTGTAATATCTACACTCTTTGTGAAGTTCATCATCGTATAGTTTTCTTGATTTTAAGAATCTTCTGTCATTTACTGTTAAACACGCAGAACAAACATATTCAAATACTTCTATTTCAAATACTTCGATATGCTGACTTTACTTCAAGAGTTCGTCCCTCGACGTCGACTGAAGACTTTCTTCTCTGTCGTCATATTTCAAGAATTTAACGAGAGAATTAAAAGCTCCGTTAATCTGTGTTGATGAAACTGAGAGTAATTACTGCTGAGACACAAATCACTTTTACTCTCACCACCGTGAAAGTACCACGAGCTGATCCTAGAATACATCTTTGAAGTTTACTTGAAGAAAATATACATTTTCACAATTGTAATATATTTAGAATAATAATATATATTTACAATAATAATATACATTCATAATTGACTCTTAGAAAACTGCTGATCCAGCAAACGTGTCCAGTCAAAGTATTTCAGAAATAAAAGTATAAAAGTACAAAAGTATAAAAGTATAAAAGTATAAAAGTATAAAAGTATAAAAGTATAAAAGTATAAAAGTATAAAAGTATAAAAGTATAAAAGTATAAAAGTATAAAAGTACAAAAGTATAAAAGTATAAAAGTATAAAAGTATAAAAGTATAAAAGCTTAAAAGTATAAAAGTTTAAAAGTATAAAAGTATAAAAGTATAAAAGTATAAAAGTATAAAAGTTTAAAAGTATAAAAGTATAAAAGTATAAAAGTATAAAAGTATAAAAGTATAAAAGTTTAAAAGTATAAAAGTATAAAAGTATAAAAGTTTAAAAGTATAAAAGTATAAAAAAGTATAAAAAGTTTAAAAGTATAAAAGTATAAAAGTATAAAAGTATAAAAGTATAAAAAGTATAAAAGTATAAAAGTATAAAAGTATAAAAGTATAAAAGTTTAAAAGTATAAAAGTATAAAAGTATAAAAGTATAAAAGTATAAAAGTATAAAAGTATAAAAGTTTAAAAGTATAAAAGTATAAAAGTATATAAAAGTTTAAAAAAGTATAAAAGTATAAAAGTTTAAAAGTATAAAAGTATAAAAGTATAAAAGTATAAAAGTATAAAAGTATAAAAGTATAAAAGTATAAAAGTATAAAAGTATAAAAGTATAAATATAAAAGTATAAAGTTTAAAAGTATAAAAGTTTAAAAGTATAAAAGTTTAAAAGTATAAAAGTACATAAGAATCCTTGAGTATGAAATTATTAAATTTTACATTTGAAACATTGAAACGTTGATTTAAAAACGTATTTTTAATTCGATACAAATGTTATGATTGAGTTTCCAGACGAAACAGATCAACAAGCGACGAGTTCTAAGAGTTTAAAAAACAAACATTGATTCATTTTTAAATTCAATTATTGAAAAAAATCTTCATAACAATTCATTATTCATTGTGACTCTAGTTAAATATTTGAATATTCTGGTGTGTTTGATGGAGGTTGAGCCTCCGATAATAACATGATTATTACACGATAATAACACGATTATTACACGATAATAACACGATAATAACATGATAATAACACGATAATAACATGATTATTACACGATAATAACACGATAATAACACGATAATAACACGATAATAACATGATTATTACACGATAATAACATGATAATAACACGATAATAACACGATAATAACACGATAATAACACGATAATAACACGATAATAACACGATAATAACACGATAATAACACGATAATAACACGATAATAACACGATAATAACACGATAATAACACGATAATAACACGATAATAACACGATTATTACACGATAATAACACGATAATAACACGATAATAACACGATAATAACACGATTATTACACGATAATAACACGATAATAACATGATTATAACACGATAATAACACGATAATAACACGATAATAACACGATAATAATACGATAATATTACGATAATAACACGATTAATAACACGATAATAACACGATAATAACACGATAATAACATGATAATAACACGATAATAACATGATTATTACACGATAATAACACGATAATAACACGATAATAACACGATAATAACACGATAATAACATGATTATTACACGATAATAACACGATAATAACACGATAATAACACGATAATAACATGATAATAACACGATAATAACACGATAATAACACGATAATAACATGATAATAACACGATAATAACACGATAATAACACGATAATAACACGATAATAACACGATTATTACACGATAATAACACGATAATAACACGATAATAACACGATAATAACACGATAATAACACGATAATAAACGATAATAACACGATAATAACACGATTATTACACGATAATAACACGATAATAACACGATAATAACACGATAATAACACGAACGATAATAACACGATTATAATAATCACGATAATAACACGATAATAACACGATAATAACACGATTATTACACGATAATAACACGATAATAACACGATAATAACACGATACATAATAACACGATAATAACACGATAATAACAGATATTATTACACGATAATAACACGATAATAACACGATAATAACACGATAATAACACGATAATAATAACACGATAATAACACGATAATAACACGATAATAACACGATAATAACACGATAATAACACGATTATTACACGATAATAACACGATAATAACACGATAATAACACGATAATAACACGATTATTACACGATAATAACACGATAATAACACGATAATAACACGATTAATAACACGATAATAACACGATAATAACACGATAATAACACGATAATAACACGATTATTACACGATAATAACACGATAATAACACGATAATAACACGATAATAACACGATAATAACACGATAATAACACGATAATAACACGATAATAACACGATAATAACACGATAATAACACGATAATAACAATGCGATAATAACACGATAATAACACGATAATAACACTGATAATAACACGATAATAACACGATAATAACACGATAATAACACGATAATAACACGATTATAACACGATAATAAGACACGATAATATGCAACGATAATAACACGATAAAAACACGATAATAACACGATAATAACACGATAATAACACGATTATTACACGATAATAACACGATTATTACGATAATAACACAATAATAACATGATTATTACGATAATAACACGATAATAACACGATAATAACACGATAATAACACGATAATAACACGATTATTACACGATAACACGATAATAACACGATAATAACACGATTATTACACGATAATAACACGATAATAACACGATAATAACACGATAATAACACGATAATAACACGATAATAACATGATAATAACACGATAATAACACGATAATAACACGATAATAACACGATAATAACATGATTATTACACGATAATAACACGATAATAACACGATAATAACATGATAATAACACGATTATTACACGATAATTACACGATAATAACACAATAATAACACGATAATAACACGATAATAACACGATAATAACACGATAATAACACAATAATAACACGATAATAACACGATAATAACACGATAATAACATGATTATTACACGATAATAACACGATAATAACATGATTATTACACGATAATAACATGATTATTACACGATAATAAGTAAGTAAGTAAGTAATATTTATTTATATAGCGCTTTTCCAGACAAGGGTCACAAAGCGCTTAAACAATCAAAACAATACTCAAAAAAGTACATACTTTAAAGATCAAGATAATACTGAGAACAACACAGGAGTTCCAGAACACGGAAAAGCCTGAACAAAAAGAACGTCTTAAGATGTTTCCTGAACAAATAGAACGTCTTAACAGATGTTTCTTGAAGGAGTCAGTAGATCATCAAACACACATGTTTCTTGAAGGAGTCAGTAGATCATCAAACACAGATGTTTCTTGAAGGAGTCAGTAGATCATCAAACACAGATGTTTCTTGAAGGAGTCAGTAGATCATCAAACACAGATGTTTCTTGAAGGAGTCAGTAGATCATCAAACACAGATGTTTCTTGAAGGAGTCAGTAGATCATCAAACACAGATGTTTCTTAAAGGAGTCAGTAGATCATCAAACACAGATGTTTCTTGAAGGAGTCAGTAGATCATCAAACACAGATGTTTCTTAAAGGAGTCAGTAGATCATCAAACACAGATGTTTCTTGAAGGAGTCAGTAGATCATCAAACACAGATGTTTCTTAAAGGAGTCAGTAGATCATCAAACACAGATGTTTCTTGTAGAAGGAGTCAGTAGATCATCAAACACAGATGTTTCTTAAAGGAGTCAGTAGATCATCAAACACAGATGTTTCTTAAAGGAGTCAGTAGATCATCAAACACACATGTTTCTTGAAGGAGTCAGTAGATCATCAAACACATATGTTTCTTGAAGGAGTCAGTAGATCATCAAACACAGATGTTTCTTGAAGGAGTCAGTAGATCATCAAACACAGATGTTTCTTAAAGGAGTCAGTAGATCATCAAACACAGATGTTTCTTGAAGGAGTCAGTAGATCATCAAACACAGATGTTTCTTGAAGGAGTCAGTAGATCATCAAACACAGATGTTTCTTAAAGGAGTCAGTAGATCATCAAACACAGATGTTTCTTGAAGGAGTCAGTAGATCATCAAACACAGATGTTTCTTAAAGGAGTCAGTAGATCATCAAACACAGATGTTTCTTGAAGGAGTCAGTAGATCATCAAACACAGGTTTCTTAAAGGAGTCAGTAGATCATCAAACACAGATGTTTCTTAAAGGAGTCAGTAGATCATCAAACACAGATGTTTCTTAAAGGAGTCAGTAGATCATCAAACACACATGTTTCTTGAAGGAGTCAGTAGATCATCAAACACAGAGATGGTTCCAAAGCTTAGGAGCAACAGTCTGGAAGGATTTCTCTCCTCTGGTCCTGAAGTTCAGGAACCATAAGTAGATTCTGATCCACAGACCTCAGAGCCCGAGCTGGGGTGTAAGTCTGGATCAGATCACGAAGGTCTGACCATGAATAGATCTGAAAGTAAGAACCAGAATTTTAAAGTTGATCCTGAAAGAAACTGGAAGCCAGTGAAGAGTTTGAAGGAGAAATGTGAGTTCTTCTACTAGAGCGGCTCAGAGTTCTGAATCAACTGCAGACGAGACGATCCTTCTTGTTAAGACATGAAAACAAACTGTTACAATAGTCCAGACGAGAAGAAACAAACGCATGGATTATAAGATCCAGATCATGTTGTGACAACATTTTCCTAAGTTTAGAGATTTTTCTCAGTTGAAGGAAACAGTTTCTGGTCAGTTTTCTTCAGTGTTGAACAAGAGACATGTCTTTATCAAATACAACACCCAGGTTTCTCAGGCTCAGTTTGACAGACTGACATAAGTCACTCAAGTACTGACTCAACCCTGGAATCTTATCATCAACAATCACCAGAGTTTCAGTTTTGTCCACATTTAGCTTCAAAGTGTTTTCACTCATTGTTTGATTTCTAGCAAACAATTGACTAAGTTCAGCCTCTGGGGCTCAGTTGGATCAACAGAGCAGTAGAGCTGGATGTCATCAGCAAACATGTGATAAGAAACATCTGGAAATCTCTGAATGATTTTACCGAGGGTAATCAATACATGACAATAACATGATAATAGGACATAGATAATAACACGATAATAAACACGATAATAACATGATAATAACACGATAATAACACGATAATAACATGATCTATTACACAACGATAATAACATGATAATAACACGATAATAACACGATAATAACATGATAATAACACATGATAATAACACGATAATAACACGATAATAACACGATAATAATACGATAATAACACGATAATAACACGATAATAACATGATTATTACACGATAATAACATGATAATAACACGATAATAACACGATAATAACATGATTTTGTCAAAGCGCTTTGTGACCCTGATAATAGAAAGGGGATAATAACACTATAATAAATAAGATTATTATTATTATTATTACACGATAATAACATGATTATTACACGATAATAACACTATAATAACACGATAATAACACGATAATAACATGATTATTACACGATAATAACATGATAATAACACGATAATAACACGATAATAACATACACGATATTAACCCAAAGCACGTTTGTAACCCTGATAATAACGATAAGACGCTTTATAACACGATAATAGAGACTATTATTATTATTATTACACGATAATAACATGATTATTACACGATACTAAGCACGAATTATTACGATACGATAATAATCCACTATAATTGCACACGATAATAACACGATAATAACACGATAATAACACGATAATAACACGACTATAATAAACACGATAATAACACGATAATAACACGATTAATAAAACGAACTAATAAACACGATAATAACACGATAATAACACGATAATAACACGATAATAACACGATAATAAATAACACGATAATTACACGATAATAACACGATAATAACACACGATTATACACGATAATAACACGATAATAACACGATAATAACATGATTATTACACGATAATAACACGAAGAAGATACCTCCTTCATCTGATCCAGCCTTACACCCCAGCTCGGGCTCTGAGGTCTGTGGATCAGAATCTACTTATGGTTCCACGCACACGACTCAGGACCAGAGGAGAGAAATCTTTTCAGGCTGTTGCTCCTAAGCTTTGGAACAATTCTCTTGTGTTTGATGATCTACTGACTCCTTTAAGAAACATCTGTGTTTGATGATCTACTGACTCCTTCAAGAAACATCTGTGTTTGATGATCTACTGACTCCTTCAAGAAACATCTGTGTTTGATGATCTACTGACTCCTTCAAGAAACATCTGTGTTTGATGATCTACTGACTCCTTCAAGAAACATCTGTGTTTGATGATCTACTGACTCCTTCAAGAAACATCTCTGTTTGATGATCTACTGACTCCTTCAAGAAACATGTGTGTTTGATGATCTACTGACTCCTTCAAGAAACATCTGTGTTTGATGATCTACTGACTCCTTCAAGAAACATCTATGTTTGATGATCTACTGACTCCTTTAAGAAACATCTGTGTTTGATGATCTACTGACTCCTTCAAGAAACATCTGTGTTTGATGATCTACTGACTCCTTCAAGAAACATCTCTGTGTTTGATGATCTACTGACTCCTTTAAGAAACATCTGTGTTTGATGATCTACTGACACCTTCAAGAAACATCTGTGTTTGATGATCTACTGACTCCTTCAAGAAACATCTGTGTTTGATGATCTACTGACTCCTTCAAGAAACATCTGTGTTTGATGATCTACTGACTCCTTCAAGAAACATCTGTGTTTGATGATCTACTGACTCCTTCAAGAAACATCTGTGTTTGATGATCTACTGACTCCTTCAAGAAACATCTGTGTTTGATGATCTACTGACTCCTTCAAGAAACATCTGTGTTTGATGATCTACTGACTCCTTCAAGAAACATATGTGTTTGATGATCTACTGACTCCTTCAAGAAACATCTGTGTTTGATGATCTACTGACTCCTTCAAGAAACATCTGTGTTTGATGATCTACTGACTCCTTCAAGAAACATCTGTGTTTGATGATCTACTGACTCCTTCAAGAAACATCTGTGTTTGATGATCTACTGACTCCTTCAAGAAACATCTGTGTTTGATGATCTACTGACTCCTTCAAGAAACATCTGTGTTTGATGATCTACTGACTCCTTCAAGAAACATCTGTGTTTGATGATCTACTGACTCCTTCAAGAAACATCTGTGTTTGATGATCTACTGACTCCTTCAAGAAACATCTGTGTTTGATGATCTACTGACTCCTTCAAGAAACATCTGTGTTTGATGATCTACTGACTCCTTTAAGAAACATCTGTGTTTGATGATCTACTGACTCCTTCAAGAAACATCTGTGTTTGATGATCTACTGACTCCTTCAAGAAACATCTGTGTTTGATGATCTACTGACTCCTTCAAGAAACATCTCTGTGTTTGATGATCTACTGACTCCTTCAAGAAACATCTGTGTTTGATGATCTACTGACTCCTTCAAGAAACATCTGTGTTTGATGATCTACTGACTCCTTCAAGAAACATCTGTGTTTGATGATCTACTGACTCCTTCAAGAAACATCTGTGTTTGATGATCTACTGACTCCTTCAAGAAACATCTGTGTTTGATGATCTACTGACTCCTTCAAGAAACATCTGTGTTTGATGATCTACTGACTCCTTCAAGAAACATCTGTGTTTGATGATCTACTGACTCCTTCAAGAAACATCTGTGTTTGATGATCTACTGACTCCTTCAAGAAACATCTGTGTTTGATGATCTACTGACTCCTTCAAGAAACATCTGTGTTTGATGATCTACTGACTCCTTCAAGAAACATCTGTGTTTGATGATCTACTGACTCCTTCAAGAAACATCTGTGTTTGATGATCTACTGACTCCTTCAAGAAACATCTGTGTTTGATGATCTACTGACTCCTTCAAGAAACATCTGTGTTTGATGATCTACTGACTCCTTCAAGAAACATCTGTGTTTGATGATCTACTGACTCCTTTAAGAAACATCTGTGTTTGATGATCTACTGACTCCTTCAAGAAACATCTCTGTGTTTGATGATCTACTGACTCCTTTAAGAAACATCTCTGTTTGATGATCTACTGACACCTTCAAGAAACATCTGTGTTTGATGATCTACTGACTCCTTCAAGAAACATCTGTGTTTGATGATCTACTGATTCCTTCAAGAAACATCTGTGTTTGATGATCTACTGACTCCTTCAAGAAACATCTGTGTTTGATGATCTACTGACTCCTTCAAGAAACATCTGTGTTTGATGATCTACTGACTCCTTCAAGAAACATCTGTGTTTGATGATCTACTGACTCCTTCAAGAAACATCTGTGTTTGATGATCTACTGACTCCTTCAAGAAACATCTGTGTTTGATGATCTACTGACTCCTTCAAGAAACATATGTGTTTGATGATCTACTGACTCCTTCAAGAAACATCTGTGTTTGATGATCTACTGACTCCTTCAAGAAACATCTGTGTTTGATGATCTACTGACTCCTTCAAGAAACATCTGTGTTTGATGATCTACTGACTCCTTCAAGAAACATCTCTGTGTTTGATGATCTACTGACTCCTTCAAGAAACATCTGTGTTTGATGATCTACTGACTCCTTCAAGAAACATCTGTGTTTGATGATCTACTGACTCCTTCAAGAAACATCTGTGTTTGATGATCTACTGACTCCTTCAAGAAACATGTGTGTTTGATGATCTACTGACTCCTTCAAGAAACATCTGTGTTTGATGATCTACTGACTCCTTCAAGAAACATGTGTGTTTGATGATCTACTGACTCCTTCAAGAAACATCTGTGTTTGATGATCTACTGACTCCTTCAAGAAACATCTGTGTTTGATGATCTACTGACTCCTTCAAGAAACATCTTAATACGTTTCTATTTGTTCAGGCTTTTCCTTGAATTTCTGGAACTCCTGTGTTGTTCTCAGTTTTATCTTGATCTTTAAAGTATGTACTTTATTGAGTATTGTTTTGATTGTTTAAGCGCTTTGTGACCCTGGTCTCAAAAAGCGCTAAAAAAAAAAATATTACTAACTAACTAAAAAAAAAAAAAAAAAAAAAAAAAAAAAAATAATAAAAATAATAAAATAACACAATAATAACACAATAATAACATGATTATTACATGATAATAACACAATAATAACACGATAGTAACACAATAATAACATGATTATTACACGATAGTAATACAATAATAAAACAATAATAACACAATAATAACATGATTATTACACGATAATAACACAATAATACAATAATAACACGATAGCAACAAAATAATAACATGATTATTACACAATAATAAAACAATAATAACATGATTATTACATGATAATAACACAATAATAACACGATAGTAACACAATAATAACATGATAATAACACGATAATAACATGATTATTACACAATAATAACACAATAATAGCATGATTATTGCACGATAGTAATACGATAATAACACAATAATAACACAATAGTGACATGATTATAACACAATAATAACACGTGATAACACGATAATAACACAATAATAACATTATTATAACACAATGATAAGACAATAATAACACAATAATAACAAAAAAAATAACACAATAATGACACAATAATAACACGATAATGATAAAAACACAATAATATCATGGGAACTATAAAAACACAATAATATCAAAAAACACAATAATATCAAGGGAACTATAAAAACACAATAATATCATGGGAACTATAAAAACACAATAATATCAAAAAACACAATAATATCAAGGGAACTATAAAAACACAATAATATCAAGGGAACTATAAAAACACAATAATATCAAGGGAACTATAAAAACACAATAATATCAAAAAACACAATAATATCAAGGGAACTATAAAAACACAATAATATCAAGGGAACTATAAAAACACAATAATATCAAAGGAACTATAAAAACACAATAATATCAAGGGAACTTTAAAAACACAATAATATCAAGGGAACTATAAAAACACAATAATATCAAGGGAACTAAAAACAATAATATCAAGGGAACTATAAAAACACAATAATATCAAGGGAACTATAAAAACACAATAAAAAACAATAATATCAAAGGGAACTATAAAAACACAATAATATCAAGGGAACTATAAAAACACAATAATATCAAGGGAACTATAAAAACACAATAATATCAAGGGAACTATAAAAACACAATAATATCAAGGGAACTATAAAAACACAATAATATCAAGGGAACTATAAAAACACAATAATATCAAGGGAACTATAAAAACACAATAATATCAAGGGAACTATAAAAACACAATAATATCAAGGGAACTATAAAAACACAATAATATCAAAGGGAACTATAAAAACACAATAATATCAAAGGAACTATAAAAACACAATAATATCAAGGGAACTATAAAAACACAATAATATCAAGGGAACTATAAAAACACAATAATATCAAGGGAACTATAAAAACACAATAATATCAAGGGAACTATAAAAACACAATAATATCAAAGGAACTATAAAAACACAATAATATCAAGGGAACTATAAAAACACAATAATATCAAGGGAACTATAAAAACACAATAATATCAAGGGAACTATAAAAACACAATAATATCAAAGGGAACTATAAAAACACAATAATATCAAAGGGGAACTATAAAAAACAAATCAAGGGAACTATAAAAACACAATAACATCACAGGGAACTATAAAAACACAATAATATCAAGGGAACTATAAAACACAACAATAATATCAAGGGAACTATAAAAACACAATAATATCAAGGGAACTATAAAAACACAATAATATCAAGGGAACTATAAAAACACAATAATATCAAGGGAACTATAAAAACACAATAATATCAAGGGAATAATATAAAAATAAACAATAATATCAAAGGAACTATAAAAACACAATAATATCAAGGGAACTATAAAAACACAATAATATCAAGGGAACTATAAAAACACAATAATATCAAGGGAACTATAAAAACACAATAATATCAAGGGAACTATAAAAACACAATAATATCAAGGGAACTATAAAAACACAATAATATCAAGGGAACTATAAAAACACAATAATATCAAGGGAACTATAAAAACACAATAATATCAAGGGAACTATAAAAACACAATAATATCAAGGGAACTATAAAAACACAATAATATCAAGGGAACTATAAAAACACAATAATATCAAAGGAACTATAAAAACACAATAATATCAAGGGAACTATAAAAACACAATAATATCAAGGGAACTATAAAAACACAATAATATCAAGGGAACTATAAAAACACAATAATATCAAGGGAACTATAAAAACACAATAATATCAAAGGAACTATAAAAACACAATAATATCAAGGGAACTATAAAAACACAATAATATCAAGGGAACTATAAAAACACAATAATATCAAAGGAACTATAAAAACACAATAATATCAAGGGAACTATAAAAACACAATAATATCAAGGGAACTATAAAAACACAATAATATCAAGGGAACTATAAAAACACAATAATATCAAGGGAACTATAAAAACACAATAATATCAAGGGAACTATAAAAACACAATAATATCAAGGGAACTATAAAAACACAATAATATCAAGGGAACTATAAAAACACAATAATATCAAGGGAACTAAAACACAATAATAAAAACACAATAATATCAAGGGAACTATAAAAACACAATAATATCAAAGGAACTATAAAAACACAATAATATCAAAGGAACTATAAAAACACAATAATATCAAGGGAACTATAAAAACACAATAATATCAAGGGAACTATAAAAACACAATAATATCAAGGGAACTATAAAAACACAATAATATCAAGGGAACTATAAAAACACAATAATATCAAGGGAACTATAAAAACACAATAATATCAAGGGAACTATAAAAACACAATAATATCAAAGGAACTATAAAAACACAATAATATCAAAGGAACTATAAAAACACAATAATATCAAAGGGAACTATAAAAACACAATAATATCAAGGGAACTATAAAAACACAATAATATCAAGGGAACTATAAAAACACAATAATATCAAAGGAACTATAAAAACACAATAATATCAAGGGAACTATAAAAACACAATAATATCAAAGGAACTATAAAAACACAATAATATCAAGAAAAACACAATAATATCAAAGGAACTATAAAAACACAATAATATCAAGGGAACTATAAAAACACAATAATATCAAAGGGAACTATAAAAACACAATAACACAAGGGAACTATAAAAACACAATAATATCAAGGGAACTATAAAAACACAATAATATCAAGGGAACTATAAAAACACAATAATATCAAGGGAACTATAAAAACACAATAATATCAAAGGAACTATAAAAACACAATAATATCAAGGGAACTATAAAAACACAATAATATCAAGGGAACTATAAAAACACAATAATATCAAGGGAACTATAAAAACACAATAATATCAAGGGAACTATAAAAACACAATAATATCAAGGGAACTTAAAAACACAATAAAGGGAACTATAAAAACACAATAATATCAAGGGAACTATAAAAACACAATAATATCAAGGGAACTATAAAAACAAAGGGTATCAAGAGGGAACTATAAAAACACAATAATATCAAGGGAACTATAAAAACACAATAATATCAAGGGAACTATAAAAACACAATAATATCAAGGGAACTATAAAAACACAATAATATCAAAGGGAACTATAAAAACACAATAATATCAAAGGGAACTATAAAAACACAATAATATCAAGGGAACTATAAAAACACAATAATATCAAGGGAACTATAAAAACACAATAATATCAAGGGAACTATAAAAACACAATAATATCAAGGGAACTATAAAAACACAATAATATCAAGGGAACTATAAAACCACAATAATATCAAGGGAGCTATAAAAAGCACAATAATATCAAGGGAGCTATAAAAACACAATAATATCAAGGGAACTATAAAAACACAATAATATCAAGGGAACTATAAAAACACAATAATATCAAGGGAACTATAAAAACACAATAATATCAAGGGAACTATAAAAACACAATAATATCAAGGGAACTATAAAAACACAATAATATCAAGGGAACTATAAAAACACAATAATATCAAGGGAACTATAAAAACACAATAATATCAAGGGAACTATAAAAACACAATAATATCAAGGGAACTATAAAAACACAATAATATCAAGGGAACTATAAAAACACAATAATATCAAGGGAACTATAAAAACACAATAATATCAAGGGAACTATAAAAACACAATAATATCAAAGGAACTATAAAAACACAATAATATCAAGGGAACTATAAAAACACAATAATATCAAGGGAACTATAAAAACACAATAATATCAAGGGAACTATAAAAACACAATAATATCAAGGGAACTATAAAAACACAATAATATCAAGGGAACTATAAAAACACAATAATATCAAAGGAACTATAAAAACACAATAATATCAAGGGAACTATAAAAACACAATAATATCAAGGGAACTATAAAAACACAATAATATCAAGGGAACTATAAAAACACAATAATATCAAGGGAACTATAAAAACACAATAATATCAAGGGAACTATAAAAACACAATAATATCAAGGGAACTATAAAAACACAATAATATCAAGGGAACTATAAAAACACAATAATATCAAGGGAACTATAAAAACACAATAATATCAAGGGAACTATAAAAACACAATAATATCAAGGGAACTATAAAAACACAATAATATCAAGGGAACTATAAAAACACAATAATATCAAAGGGAACTATAAAAACACAATAATATCAAGGGAACTATAAAAACACAATAATATCAAAGGAACTATAAAAACACAATAATATCAAGGGAACTATAAAAACACAATAATATCAAGGGAACTATAAAAACACAATAATATCAAAGGAACTATAAAAACACAATAATATCAAAGGAACTATAAAAACACAATAATATCAAAGGGAACTATAAAAACACAATAATATCAAGGGAACTATAAAAACACAATAATATCAAGGGAACTATAAAAACACAATAATATCAAGGGAACTATAAAAACACAATAATATCAAGGGAACTATAAAAACACAATAATATCAAAGGAACTATAAAAACACAATAATATCAAGGGAACTATAAAAACACAATAATATCAAGGGAACTATAAAAACACAATAATATCAAGGGAACTATAAAAACACAATAATATCAAGGGAACTATAAAAACACAATAATATCAAAGGGAACTATAAAAACACAATAATATCAAAGGGAACTATAAAAACACAATAATATCAAGGGAACTATAAAAACACAATAATATCAAAGGGAACTATAAAAACACAATAATATCAAGGGAACTATAAAAACACAATAATAACAAGGGAACTATAAAAAACACAATAATATCAAGGGAACTATAAAAACACAATAATATCAAGGGAACTATAAAAACACAATAATATCAAGGGAACTATAAAAACACAATAATATCAAAGGGAACTATAAAAACACAATAATATCAAGGGAACTATAAAAACACAATAATATCAAGGGAACTATAAAAACACAATAATATCAAGGGAACTATAAAAACACAATAATATCAAGGGAACTATAAAAACACAATAATATCAAGGGAACTATAAAAACACAATAATATCAAGGGAACTATAAAAACACAATAATATCAAGGGAACTATAAAAACACAATAATATCAAAGGGAACTATAAAAACACAATAATATCAAGGGAACTATAAAAACACAATAATATCAAGGGAACTATAAAAACACAATAATATCAAGGGAACTATAAAAACACAATAATATCAAAGGAACTATAAAAACACAATATCAAAGGGAACTATAAAAACACAATAATATCAAGGGAACTATAAAAACACAATAATATCAAGGGGAA
>JACEEU010000967.1:22500-27500 GCA_016630915.1 Callionymus lyra
GCATCTGTTGCTTCGTCTTCTCTCAACATGTGTAGAAAGTGCTGAGTCAGCATCTGCTGCTTGTCTTCTCTCACATGTGTAGAAAGTGCTGAGTCAGCATCTGCTGCTTCGTCTTCTCTCAACATGTGTAGAAAGTGCTGAGTCAGCATCTGCTGCTTGTCTTCTCTCAACATGTGTAGAAAGTGCTGAGTCAGCATCTGCTGCTTCGTCTTCTCTCAACATGTAGAAAGTCTCTCAACATGTGTGTAGAAAGTGCTGAGTAGCATCTGTCTTCTCTCAACATGTGTAGAAGGTGCTGAGTCAGTCTTCTCTCAACATGTGTAGAAAGTGCTGAGTCAGCATCTGCTGCTTCGTCTTCTCTCAACATGTGTAGAAAGTGCTGAGTCAGCATCTGCTGCTTCGTCTTCTCTCAACATGTGTAGAAAGTGCTGAGTCAGCATCTGCTGCTTCGTCTTCTCTCACATGTGTAGAAAGTGCTGAGTCAGCATCTGCTGCTTCGTCTTCTCTCAACATGTGTAGAAAGTGCTGAGTCAGCATCTGTTGCTTCGTCTTCTCTCAACATGTGTAGAAAGTGCTGAGTCAGCATCTGTTGCTTCGTCTTCTCTCAACATGTGTAGAAAGTGCTGAGTCAGCATCTGTTGCTTCGTCTTCTCTCAACATGTGTAGAAAGTGCTGAGTCAGCATCTGCTGCTTCGTCTTCTCTCACATGTGTAGAAAGTGCTGAGTCACATCTGTGTTGTCTTCTCTCATGTTTAGAAAGTGCTGAGTCAGCATCTGCTGCTTCGTCTTCTCTCACATGTGTAGAAAGTGCTGAGTCAGCATCTGCTGCATGTCTTCTCTCAACATGTGTAGAAAGTGCTGAGTCAGCATCTGCTGCTTGTCTTCTCTCACATGTGTAGAAAGTGCTGAGTCAGCATCTGCTGCTTCGTCTTCTCTCACATGTGTAGAAAGTGCTGAGTCAGCATCTGCTGCTTGTCTTCTCTCACATGTGTAGAAAGTGCTGAGTCAGCATCTGCTGCTTGTCTTCTCTCAACATGTGTAGAACTTAATGTGTAGAAAGTGCTGAGTCAGCATCTGCTGCGTCTTCTCTCACATGTGTAGAAAGTGCTGAGTCAGCATCTGCTGCTTCGTCTTCTCTCACATGTGTAGAAAGTGCTGAGTCAGCATCTGCTGCTTCGTCTTCTCTCACATGTGTAGAAAGTGCTGAGTCAGCATCTGCTGCTTCGTCTTCTCTCACATGTGTAGAAAGTGCTGAGTCAGCATCTGCTGCTTCGTCTTCTCTCAACATGTGTAGAAAGTGCTGAGTCAGCATCTGCTGCTTGTCTTCTCTCACATGTGTAGAAAGTGCTGAGTCAGCATCTGCTGCTTGTCTTCTCTCAACATGTGTAGAAAGTGCTGAGTCAGCATCTGCTGCATGTCTTCTCTCAACATGTGTAGAAAGTGCTGAGTCAGCATCTGCTGCTTGTCTTCTCTCATGCTGCAGCACTGCTGCTGTCTCCTCTCAACATGTGTAGAAAGTGCTGAGTCAGCATCTGCTGCATGTCTTCTCTCAACATGTGTAGAAAGTGCTGAGTCAGCATCTGCTGCTTCGTCTTCTCTCAACATGTGTAGAAAGTGCTGAGTCAGCATCTGCTGCTTGTCTTCTCTCAACATGTGTAGAAAGTGCTGAGTCAGCATCTGCTGCTTGTCTTCTCTCAACATGTGTAGAAAGTGCTGAGTCAGCATCTGCTGCATGTCTTCTCTCAACATGTGTAGAAAGTGCTGAGTCAGCATCTGCTGCATGTCTTCTCTCAACATGTGTAGAAAGTGCTGAGTCAGCATCTGCTGCATGTCTTCTCTCAACATGTCTCAGAGTCGAGGACGAACAAATGTCTGTGATTCACTCAAACGGCTCCTGAACGAATGTTCTTCATCCTTGACATGGTTTGAACGACTGTGTCCCTGAAGACACGAGTCAAACACATGCGTCCCTCGTCCTCAGTTACCACTGAAGACCACTGACCTGAAGTCTGTGGGACGGAATAAACACGCAGAATAGACTTTAGTTTCCTCATAATAGACTTCAATGTCCTCAGAATATAGACTTCAATGTCCTCAGAATATAGACTTCAATGTCTTCAGAATAGACTTCAATGTCCTCAGAATATAGACTTCAATGTCCTCAGAATAGACTTCAATGTCCTCAAAATATAGACTTCAATGTCCTCAAAATATAGACTTCAATGTCCTCAGAATATACTTCAATGTCCTCAAAATATAGACTTCAATGTCCTCAGAATATACTTCAATGTCCTCAAAATATAGACTTCAATGTTCTCAAAATATAGACTTCAATGTCCTCAAAATATAGACTTCAATGTCCTCAGAATATACTTCAATGTCCTCAAAATATAGACTTCAATGTTCTCAAAATATAGACTTCAATGTCCTCAGAATATAGACTTCAATGTCTTCAGAATGGACTTCAATGTCTTTAGAATAGACTTCAATGTCCTCAAAATATAGACTTTAATGTCTTCAAAATATAGACTTCAATGTCTTTAGAATAGACTTCAATGTCTTTAGAAAAGACTTCAATGTCTTTAGAAAAAGACTTCAATGTCCTCAGAATAGACTTTAATGTCTTCAAAATATAGACTTCAATGTCTTTAGAATAGACTTCAATGTCTTCAGAATATAGACTTCAATGTCCTCAAAATATAGACTTCAATGTCCTCAGAATATAGACTTCAATGTCTTTAGAATAGACTTCAATGTCTTTAGAAAAGACTTCAATGTCTTTAGAAAAAGACTTCAATGTCCTCAGAATATAGACTTTAATGTCTTCAAAATATAGACTTCAATGTCTTTAGAATAGACTTCAATGTCTTTAGAATAGACTTCAATGTCTTCAGAATATAGACTTCAATGTCCTCAAAATATAGACTTCAATGTCCTCAGAATATAGACTTCAATGTCTTCAGAATGGACTTCAATGTCTTTAGAATAGACTTCAATGTCCTCAAAATATAGACTTCAATGTCCTCAGAATATAGACTAAAATTGTCTTCAGAATGGACTTCAATGTCTTTAGAATAGACTTCAATGTCCTCAAAATATAGACTTTAATGTCTTCAAAATATAGACTTCAATGTCTTTAGAATAGACTTCAATGTCTTTAGAAAAGACTTCAATGTCTTTAGAAAAAGACTTCAATGTCCTCAGAATAGACTTCAATGTCACAGAATGTGTTTTACATAATTTATTCACAATAGAAGTAAAATCTTTATTGTCTTCCACGATCGTTTCTCGCGAACCCTTGTAACGTCCAGGTCTTCCTGCAGGTCATGATGATGGACCAGTGTAGAAGATAAACACACTCCTGATGATGGACCAGTGTAGAAGATAAACACACACCTGATGATGGACCAGTGTAGAAGATAAACACACTCCTGATGATGGACCAGTGTAGAAGATAAACACACTCCTGATGATGGACCAGTGTAGAAGATAAACACACACCTGATGATGGACCAGTGTAGAAGATAAACACACTCCTGATGATGGACCAGTGTAGAAGATAAACACACTCCTGATGATGGACCAGCGTAGAAGATAAAGACACACCTGATGATGGACCAGTGTAGAAGATAAACACACACCTGATGATGGACCAGTGTAGAAGATAAACACACTCCTGATGATGGACCAGTGTAGAAGATAAACACACTCCTGATGATGGACCAGTGTAGAAGATAAACACACACCTGATGATGGACCAGTGTAGAAGATAAACACACTCCTGATGATGGACCAGTGTAGAAGATAAACACACTCCTGATGATGGACCAGTGTAGAAGATAAACACACTCCTGATGATGGACCAGTGTAGAAGATAAACACACACCTGATGATGGACCAGTGTAGAAGATAAACACACTCCTGATGATGGACCAGTGTAGAAGATAAACACACTCCTGATGATGGACCAGTGTAGAAGATAAACACACTCCTGATGATGGACCAGTGTAGAAGATAAACACACTCCTGATGATGGACCAGTGTAGAAGATATACACACTCCTGATGATGGACCAGTGTAGAAGATAAACACACTCCTGATGATGGACCAGTGTAGAAGATAAACACACTCCTGATGATGGACCAGTGTAGAAGATAAACACACTCCTGATGATGGACCAGTGTAGAAGATAAACACACTCCTGATGATGGACCAGTGTAGAAGATAAACACACTCCTGATGATGGACCAGTGTAGAAGATAAACACACTCCTGATGATGGACCAGTGTAGAAGATAAACACACACCTGATGATGGACCAGTGTAGAAGATAAACACACTCCTGATGATGGACCAGTGTAGAAGATAAACACACTCCTGATGATGGACCAGTGTAGAAGATAAACACACTCCTGATGATGGACCAGTGTAGAAGATAAACACACTCCTGATGATGGACCAGTGTAGAAGATAAACACACACCTGATGATGGACCAGTGTAGAAGATAAACACACTCCTGATGATGGACCAGTGTAGAAGATAAACACACTCCTGATGATGGACCAGTGTAGAAGATAAACACACTCCTGATGATGGACCAGTGTAGAAGATAAACACACACTCCTGATGATGGACCAGTGTAGAAGATAAACACACTCCTGATGATGGACCAGTGTAGAAGATAAACACACTCCTGATGATGGACCAGTGTAGAAGATAAACACACTCCTGATGATGGACCAGTGTAGAAGATAAACACACTCCTGATGATGGACCAGTGTAGAAGATAAACACACTCCTGATGATGGACCAGTGTAGAAGATAAACACACTCCTGATGATGGACCAGTGTAGAAGATAAACACACACCTGATGATGGACCAGTGTAGAAGATAAACACACTCCTGATGATGGACCAGTGTAGAAGATAAACACACTCCTGATGATGGACCAGTGTAGAAGATAAACCCAACACACCCTGATGATGGACCAGTGTAGAAG
>JACEEU010000968.1:0-17500 GCA_016630915.1 Callionymus lyra
ATGAGGTCATGAGTCCAGGACCTACTACACCTGTGTGAGGAAACAGGAGAAACTTTTATTATTTCAAATGTTGACACTTCTAATTAAAAAAAGAAAAGTTGCTGCATTTTCAAGCATTTTAAATATTATTTATTGAATAATTAAATTGACAAATATATTTGTATTCTCAAAATGAAAAACATTTTACACATAGAGCTTTTTTTTTTTTCAGTAAATCAAAATTGTATTTTCTAAATTAAATATGTATTTATTCATAGCCTCTTGAATTCAATACAAGACAAAGTAATTGTATTTTTAATTTTGTTATAAATTTTCTATTGAATTTCAAAGGCTATGAATGAAAGAAAAATTAGAAAATCTTTTTTTTTATCCATTATTTCAATGTAAAAATACATTTTTTCTAAACTCATTTTTTTCTTTTCATTAGCAGCCTTTTAAATTAAATATATATGGCTATAAATTAAATATTTTAATTATAATTGTATGATATAATAATTGTACTTTTCTTTACACATAGAGATTGATGTTGTTATTTCAATAATTAAAACAAAAATGTTCTAACTTCAATATTTCAAAAAGTCTTTGCCTTTGAAAGTCTTTAAAAATATGTGATTTTCTTTGTGATCTGAAATAAAATATTAACATTTCAATGAAAAGAAAGTTTCAATATCTTGAAAAGTTAATACTGTGTTGTCGTCGTCCTGCTCTCGTCGGGTCAAGTGAGTCCAAACAGACTTGATTTCTCTGACAGTCGTGTTCCATTAATACAAATGATCGTTGAGTAACGACATGAGGGAGAACAGAAGCTGCTCCAGCCTGATAAATAACTTTTCATCTCCACAGAGAATCTTCGATGTCACAGCTTCTCTCGCAGATGCTCGTCGTTTCTCTCTGACAGTGACAGGAAGTCGGAGGAATGAGGACGAACACAGGAGGCAGAGAGCAAGAGTGTGAGTCGACATCTCTGTCAGGGCGGCCCGCGGCGACATGTAGTTAGTATAGTTAGCGGCTGAAGTATTGTTAGCTGCTGAAGCATTGTTAGCTGCTGAAGTATTGTTAGCTGCTGAAGTATAGTTAGCGGCTGAAGTATAGTTAGTTGCTGAAGCATTGTTAGCTGCTGAAGTATTGTTAGCTGCTGAAGTATAGTTAGCTGCTGAAGCATTGTTAGCTGCTGAAGTATTGTTAGCTGCTGAAGTATAGTTAGCGGCTGAAGTATAGTTAGCTGCTGAAGCATTGTTAGCTGCTGAAGTATTGTTAGCTGCTGAAGTATAGTTAGCGGCTGAAGTATAGTTAGTTGCTGAAGCATTGTTAGCTGCTGAAGTATTGTTAGCGGCTGAAGTATTGTTAGCTGCTGAAGTATAGTTAGCGGCTGAAGTATAGTTAGCTGCTGAAGCATTGTTAGCTGCTGAAGTATTGTTAGCGGCTGAAGTATTGTTAGCTGCTGAAGTATTGTAAGCTGCTGAAGTATTGTTAGCTGCTGAAGTATTGTTAGCTGCTGAAGTATGTATTTAGCTGCTGAAGTATTGTTAGCTGCTGAAGTATTGTTAGCTGCTGAAGTATTGTTAGCTGCTGAAGTATTGTTAGCTGCTGAAGTATTGTTAGCTGCTGAAGTATTGTTAGCTGCTGAAGCATTGTTAGCTGCTGAAGTATTGTTAGCTGCTGAAGTATTGTTAGCTGCTGAAGTATTGTTAGCTGCTGAAGCAGTTAGCTGCTGAAGTATTGTTAGCTGCTGAAGTATTGTTAGCTGCTGAAGTATTGTTAGCTGCTGAAGCATTGTTAGCTGCTGAAGTATTGTTAGCTGCTGAAGTATTGTTAGCTGCTGAAGTATTGTTAGCTGCTGAAGTATTGTTAGCTGCTGAAGTATTGTAAGCTGCTGAAGTATTGTTAGCTGCTGAAGTATTGTTAGCTGCTGAAGTATAGTTAGCGGCTGAAGTATAGTTAGCTGCTGAAGCATTGTTAGCTGCTGAAGTATTGTTAGCTGCTGAAGTATTGTTAGCTGCTGAAGTATTGTAAGCTGCTGAAGTATTGTTAGCTGCTGAAGTATTGTTAGCTGCTGAAGTATTGTTAGCTGCTGAAGTATTGTTAGCTGCTGAAGCATTGTAAGCTGCTGAAGCATTGTTAGCTGCTGAAGTATTGTTAGCTGCTGAAGTATTGTTAGCTGCTGAAGTATTGTTAGCTGCTGAAGTATTGTTAGCTGCTGAAGTATTGTTAGCTGCTGAAGTATTGTTAGCTGCTGAAGTATTGTTAGCTGCTGAAGTATAGTTAGCTGCTGAAGCATTGTTAGCTGCTGAAGTATTGTTAGCTGCTGAAGCATTGTTAGCTGCTGAAGTATAGTTAGCGGCTGAAGTATTGTTAGCTGCTGAAGTACTGTTAGCTGCTGAAGTATAGTTAGCGGCTGAAGTATTGTTAGCTGCTGAAGCATTGTTAGCTGCTGAAGTATTGTTAGCTGCTGAAGTATTGTTAGCTGCTGAAGTATTGTTAGCTGCTGAAGTATTGTTAGCTGCTGAAGTATTGTTAGCTGCTGAAGTATTGTTAGCTGCTGAAGTATTGTTAGCTGCTGAAGTATAGTTAGCGGCTCAAGTATTGTTAGCTGCTGAAGTATTGTTAGCTGCTGAAGTATTGTTAGCGGCTGAAGTATTGTTATCTGCTGATGTATTGTTAGCTGCTGAAGTATTGTTAGCTGCTGAAGTATTGTTATCTGCTGAAGTATTGTTAGCTGCTGAAGTGTTGTTAGCTGCTGAAGTACCATTAGCTGCTGAAGCAAGTTTAGCAATTTAAAGTGTTAGCGCCCCCTACTGACGACACTGTTTCATGAAAGCTCATCAACCCATCACGACTTCAAGAAGTACTTCAGTTGCAGTTGTAGTTGATCGCTAACATACTGAAGGTGTTTGATTCCAGATGGAGGCAGTTCTGACTCAGCCTTCATGACCGATGTGTGATCGAGACTCACTTTTTCCCAATTAAAATATGTGTTTTCCTCGTTAACGTGAGGATCGTTCGGACGTGTTGATCTCTGGTGGCAGCGATCGTGCATTATTCATTCTTCTGGTAATTACACACACGTGGACGTAACGACCTCTCAGGCTTTTACTGTCGAGCTGGGATCAAATAAACAAACAATACAGTTTTATGTTGAGATTTTAGATTCTAGTCGTCACGACGTTGTTGTAGGAATAACTGAAAAAAGGTTTTAAACATGAGGTTGATTTTTCTGCAGCATCTCAGCGAGAAGGTTGCTGGTTCAAATCCAGGCATATTTTGGTTTGGAGTTAGACTGTGTTTACTATAGTTTATTATTGTTTTGGTTACAAATACGGGAAATATATTCTACACATATATACACATGTACATTTACTTTAATCAGCAAATGCGTAACTTGATTTACAAATGTACAACTTGATCTAAAGATTCGTAACCTCATTTACAAATACATAACTACTGTAGATCTACAAATGCATGATTTTGTTGATTTACAAATGCGTAACTTAATTTTCAGATTCGTAACGTGATTTACAAATGCATAACTTAATTTTTTTTTTTTTTACAAATGCATAACTTAATTTACAAATGCATAACTTAATTTTCTTTTTTTTTTTTACAAATGCATAACTTAATTTACAAATGCGCAACTTTATTTACAAATGTGTAACTTTATTTACAAATGTGTAACTTGATTTACCAATGCGCAACTTGATTTACAAATGTGCAACTTGATTTACAAATGTGTAACGTGATTTACAAATGTGTAACTTGATTTACAAATGCCCAACTTTATTTACAAATGTGTAACTTGATTTACAAATGCGCAACTTTATTTACAAATGCGCAACTTTATTTACAAATGCGCAACTTTATTTACAAATGTGTAACTTGATTTACAAATACGCAACTTAATTTACAAATGCGCAACTTTATTTACAAATGTGTAACTTGATTTACAAATGCGCAACTTAATTTACAAATGCGCAACTTTATTTACAAACGTGTAACTTAATTTACAAATGCGCAACTTTATTTACAAATGCGCAACTTTATTTACAAATGTGTAACTTGATTTACAAATGTGCAACTTTATTTACAAATGTGTAACTTGATTTACAAATGCGCAACTTTATTTACAAATGCGCAACTTTATTTACAAATGCGCAACTTTATTTACAAATGTGTAACTTGATTTACAAATACGCAACTTAATTTACAAATGCGCAACTTTATTTACAAATGTGTAACTTGATTTACAAATGCGCAACTTAATTTACAAATGCGCAACTTTATTTACAAACGTGTAACTTAATTTACAAATGCGCAACTTTATTTACAAATGCGCAACTTTATTTACAAATGTGTAACTTGATTTACAAATGCGCAACTTGATTTACAAATGTGTAACGTGATTTACAAATTCATAACTTAATTACCAGATCGTAACTTGATTTACAAACGCGTTACTAGATTAACAAATGTGTAACTAGATTGAGCGATTTGAAGTTAGAGTTGCAAGTGTGTGGATCGACTTGCAAGTGCACTTTTAACTCGATTAACAAATGCGTAGCCAAATGTAAAAATATTTCAATATATTTGCAAATGTGTTACAAAATGTTGTAATTGATTTACAAATGCGTTACTAGATTGACGATTCTGTTGGCATATTTACAAACGTGTAGCTAGATTTATAAAGGTGTAAATCGTTTTAAAAATGAGAAACTACATTGACAAATGTGCAACTCAATTTAGAAATCTGTTGCTATATTTACAAATGTGTGACTAGAGTGACAAATTAATAACTAGATTAATAGACTCTTAATTTGATTTAGCAAATGCGTAACTCACTTTACAAATATGTAACTTCAAATAAATATGGAGAAACCTAAAAACACAGACAAGTCAAGATCTTAAACACAACTTCAAAAACACAGACGAATCTGTCGTTTTCATTTGACTTTTGCGACAGTTGTGTCGCGGTTACGATGCGATTTGCCTGTAAATGTATCGATTGTTGGAAGTAAGTATCACATTTGCGGATATAAACTTCAATATTTGTACAAATGTGTCACGCTTTTGTGAGTTTTGAGACAATAATAACCCCGTAGTATTTGTATGTATGTGAAGGTTTGTTTTCTTCTAGAGTTGAGGTTCATTAGTCGACGATTCTTATCCGCTCGGGAGAAAAAAGCCAGAAAAAATTGACAGGAGGTTAATGAGGAGTCTGACACCGCAGGGAGTCTTTCCTCGACTCCAGACGCACAAACGCACAAACGCACAAACGCACACACGTGGTAAAACACCAGCGAAACCTTTGAGTTCATACGTTTGCAGGTTCACAGAACAGGAAGTGTCGTTAACACCAGAGACTTTTGGAAAGTTGTTCATTCTTCAGACGCGTCAGTCAGACTCGTCTACAAACCAACACTTTTCTTCTTAACTATTTTACTTTCATTAATCGTTTCTGTCGGCGTCCCGGCGCGAACTCTGAGCTGAGGTTTGAACAGAGAGTCTCAGAATAGATTCTTGAAAATGAGTTTGGTTTTTGCCCATATTTAAAAAGATTATCACGTCCAACTCATTATGTTTCCAGTCGCTCCATAAACGTTCCCGCGGTTCTGGTCCGAGGCAGTTTTTATGACCTTGTGTTTCTGTCGTCCAGAAACATCTGCGGCGTCAACTCCTTTACACACAAACAAACAAACCTGATGACTTTTTAAAATAAGGTATCATAGTACTTTAGTCGTTGAGACCAGACGATGAAGGACTCAGAACTTGAATTGTTCTAATTAAATAATTAAATGTATTCAATAATAACTTTTTTCCCCTTATTTTTGGGGCCAAACACATTCACAAAATTTTGGTGAAAATAAGACAATTATTTTTTTAAATAATAAAAAAAAAGGTTTTATTCAGAATCAACCACATAAATACAGTCATTTTGTGTGTAGAGTAAAAAAGAGAAAAAAAAATTGAAGTTTTCGGTTTAAATTTTGTCTAGTATTTCTGTCATTTCAGTTTTTAAATCTACATTATACATGTACATTATAGGGGCGTCAACATTTGCAATTCTATCTACATGTACAGTTAAGGGTTTAACTTTTGTGAAACTTGTTATATGCAGTTGCATTATACAACCACTAGGGTCCAGTTTCCACTCAAACAACTCCCAATCCCATCATAGCAAAGCCCTTCTAGTGGTTATCAAACACAAGTTTTTCGTTCTTGCAGACCCGCTCCATAGAGACCAAATTATACCAAACATAAAAGATTAATCCAATACCTTTATTTACCGTATCCTCGGACAATCAGGCACACTTTAAATCCTTCAGTATTTGTTGTATTTTAATTATTCAATATTTGCTTTGATCATATATACATATATTTTGATCACATAATATGAAGCTGTTTTCAAACTTGAGCTTTTCCTGATTCACTTTGGTTTGTTTCGGAGGCGACTTTTGAAAAGAAGTTAAAAAACAGGACTTTTATGCTGTTTTATGCCTTTAAACTATGTTAATGTGATGTTAATGTTTTTAAAAGTGACAGGTTTTGAGAAAATTAACTGATGAAAGTGAAAAAGTGAATTGAATGAAGCAATAATGATGTTTTTATTGCATTAAAATAGTGTCAATCATGTGAGTTCACCACACGTTGTTGCTTCACATCTGATAAAACAGGAAGTAGACGTAGAGCATCTTCTTGATGTTAATCGTCTGGTTCCAGGAATCGTAGGCGAGAAGCTGCTGATGGTGAAGAGATTGACATCATGAAGCAGCAGCAGACTCTCACTCACAGACGAAGACAGAAGAATATTTTTATATTTTATGTTTTAATTATTCAATATTTCTTGTATTTCAATTATTCAATATTTGTTATATTTTAATTTTAATTATTAAATATTTGTATATTTTAATGTTAATTATTCAATATTTTTTATATTTTAACTTTTCAATATTTGTTACATTTTTATTTTAATTATTCAATATTTGTTATAGTTTAATTTCCATTATTAAATATTTGTTATATTTTTATTTTAATTATTCAATATTTGTTATAGTTTAATTTCAATTATTCAATATTTTTATATTTTAATATTAAATATTTGTTATATTTTAATTATTCACTATTTGTTATATTTAGATTTCAATTATTCAATATTTGTTATAGTTTAATTTCAATTATTCAATATTTTAATATTAAATATTTGTTATATTTTAATTATTCACTATTTGTTATATTTAGATTTCAATTATTCAATATTTGTTATAGTTTAATTATTCACTGTTTGTTATATTTGAATTTAAATTATTCAATATTTGTTATAGTTGAATTTCAATTTTTCAATATGTTTTATATTTTAATTATTCAATATTTGTTATATTTTAATTGTAATTATTCAATATTTGTTATATTTCAATTATTCAATGTTTGTTATATTTTAATTTTAATTATTAAATATTTTTATATTTTAATGTTAATTATTCAATATTTTTTATATTTTAACTTTTCAATATTTGTTATATTCGAATTTTAATTATTCAATATTTGTTATAGTTTAATTTCAATTATTCAATATTTTTATATTTTAATATTAAATATTTGTTATATTTTAATTATTCACTATTTATTATATTTAGATTTCAATTATTCAATATTTGTTATAGTTTAATTTCAATTATTCAATTTTTTTATATTTTAATATTAAATATTTGTTATATTTTAATTATTCACTATTTGTTATATTTAGATTTTAATTATTCAATATTTGTTATAGTTTAATTATTCACTGTTTGTTATATTTAAATTTCAATTATTCAATATTTGTTATAGTTTAATTTCAATTATTCAATATTTTTTATATTTGAATTGTAATTATTCAACATTTGTTTAGTTGAATTTCAATTTTTCAATATGTTTTATATTTTAATTATTCAATATTTGTTATATTTTAATTGTAATTATTCAACATTTGTTATAGTTGAATTTCAATTTTTCAATATGTTTTATATTTTAATTATTCAATATTTGTTATATTTTAATTGTAATTATTCAATATTTGTTATATTTTAATTATTCAATATTTGTTATATTTTAATTATTCAATATTTGTTATATTTTAATTGTAATAATTCAACATTTGTTATAGTTGAATTTCAATTTTTCAATATGTTTTATATTTTAATTATTCAATATTTGTTATATTTTAATTGTAATTATTCAATATTTGTTATATTTCAATTATTCAATGTTTGTTATATTTTAATTTTAATTATTAAATATTTTTATATTTTAATGTTAATTATTCAATATTTTTTATATTTTAACTTTTCAATATTTGTTATATTCGAATTTTAATTATTCAATATTTGTTATAGTTTAATTTCAATTATTCAATCTTTTTATATTTTAATATTAAATATTTGTTATATTTTAATTATTCACTATTTATTATATTTAGATTTCAATTATTCAATATTTGTTATAGTTTAATTTCAATTATTAAATATTTATTATAGTTTAATTATTCACTGTTTGTTATATTTAAATTTCAATGATTAGAAATTTGTTATAGTTGAATTTCAATTATTCAATATTTTTTATATTTTAATTATTCAATATTTGTTATATTTTAATTGTAATTATTCAATATTTGTTATATTTCAATTATTCAATGTTTGTTATAGTTTAATTTTAATTAATCCGTTTTTTATATTATCATTTTAATTATTTAATATTTGTTATCTTTTAATTTTAAATATTCAATATTTGTTATAGTTTAATTTCAATTATTCAATATTTCTATATTTTAATATTAAATATTTGTTATATTTTAATTATTCACTATTTATTATATTTAGATTTCAATTATTCAATATTTGTTATAGTTTAATTTCAATTATTCAATATTTTTGTATTTGAATTGTAGTTATTCAACATTTGTTATATTTGATTTTCAATTTTTCAATATGTTTTATATTTTAATTATTAAATATTTTTTTATATTTTAATTGTAATTATTCAATATTTGTCATATTTTAATTATTCAATATTTGTTGTATTTTAATTATTCAATATTTGCTATATTTTAATTTCAATTATTCAAAATAAGTTATATTTTAATTCCAATTATTATTTAAAAAATAATAATTCGTAGCATGTTCAATTCCATATAAAAAAATACTTTTAAATTAATTCAAATTTCAACATTCATTTCAACAAAGTGACTCTTCATCAACTTCTTCATGCGTTCGTTCTATACATTCGTTTCCTCCTTGTTTTGATCCCATAATATGAAGCTGTTTTCAAACTTGAGCTTTTCTTCATTCACTTTGGTTTGTTTCGGAGGCGACTTTTGAAAAGAAGTTAAAAAACAGGACTTTTATGCTGTTTTATGCCTTTAAACTATGTTAATGTGATGTTAATGTTTTTAAAAGTGACAGGTTTTGAGAAAATTAACTTATTAAATATGAAAAAGTGAATTGAATGAAGCAATAATGATGTTTTTATTGCATTAAAATAGTGTCAATCATGTGAGTTCACCACACGTTGTTGCTTCACATCTGATAAAACAGGAAGTAGACGCAGAACATCTTCTTGATGTTAATCGTCTGGTTCCACCAATCGTAGGCGAGAAGCTGCTGATGGTGAAGAGATTGACATCATGAAGCAGCAGCAGACTCTCACTCACAGACGAAGACATGGCTGCTCTGATCCTGCTGCTGGTGACGTTCTTCTCCAACAACATCCTCGCTGAGATCCTCAAGAGAGAAGGATCGTCTCATCGCTTCTTCCTGAACAAACCAGCTGATGACGTCTGCTTGATCTCAAGATGGATCGGTGAGGAGAAGGAACTTCTGTGGAACTCTTCACAGCATCATGACTCCAGGCTGCAGACAGAAGCTTCTTATACAATAAACCCTCTGAAGGTCTCAGACTCGGGTCAGTACCAAGAACAGTGCTGGACCCAGAACAACGTGACGCACGAGAAGAACTCCACTCTCCTGGTTTGTGACACACGAAAGATGAGACTTCAGTTCTTGAGACCTTATGTTGGACAGACACTGGAGCTGAACTGTGACGGTGTGGGACCAAACCAGAGTGTCCAGTGGGCTTTACATCAATATAACAGCAGAACAAGAAATGATGAATTATCTTTAATCGATGATGAAACATCTTCAGTGAACAAACTACAGCAAGTGAAGAACAAAACATCTCTTCTGGTAACATTTGGTGTCAATTCTGGTCCGTTCTATTATTACTGTCTGGAGAAGAACCATCAGAGCTGTGAACTACTGGGAGAGTTTTATGTTATTATACAACATAATTACATTCACAGGTGTGTGGGAGAGAGTCTGGAGCTGAACTGCTCTGACATCAATGGAAACAAACCACATGTGTGGTGGTTTAATTCATTGATGAAATATAGTCACAACTACACTCTGATGTTTCCATCACTGACCTTGAACCACGCAGGTGAATACCTCTGTGATCGCAGTGGTCAGGTTGATAAATACTACCTGTATGTGTGTCCTGAGTCTGACCCGCCTGCTGATGTGTTCTTCACTGGAGGAGAGAACAAGACTCTAGGATGTGACTGGAAACAGCCTGATAGGATCGTCTGGTTCATGAAGACAAACAGAACTGAAGGAAGAACATCAGATGTATATCAAGGACAAGAAGACAGACTCTTTCTCTCCGACACGAGCCTGGTGATCACTAACATCTCTCTGGAACACAGAGGAGAGTTCTGGTGTGTGGTTCTGAAAGACGAACGTTGTGTGTTCACATCTAAGACCCTTGTAATGTTCGGAGAGCCAGAGGTTGATCACCATCTAGTGCGGTCTGTGATGCTCAGTGTCGTGATCTTCATGATGTGTGTTGTTGTTGTTGTTGTTGTTGTTGTTGTTGTTGTGGTCCAGAGGAGCAGGAGGAGAGAGCAGCTCCCAGCACCTGTGGAGGAGGTGGAGATGTTGGAGATGTTGGAAGTGTCTCCAGCAGATGTTCAGCCAGAGACTCTCTGAGGCGTCAACGTGATCCACGAGTGTTTGGATGAATCTTTCTTTGTTTGTAATCATTGAGACTCTTGTTTCCTCTTCAGTGTCAATAAAGTTTAACCTTTGACCTCCAATGAAAGACTCCAGTTTTTCTTTGTGTAGAGATGAAGTCGATGAGTTTACGTCACATATTATTCTTTTTTCTTCCTGTTTTCCTTCTTTCTGCTCCTCAGTCTGGTTCTGTTTCTCAATCATGTCTTTTTTCAAATATGTTCTCCAGAAAACAAGGTCAAAAATCTCCTTCTCAATCTTCTCTGATCTCATCACAACTGCTTCAATAGTGATGGATTTGACACGAGAACATTTCTCATCTTTCTGACATTTCTACTCTTGCAAATGCAAGGATTTTAAAGGCTTTTATTTTGTTACGTGTTCTGTTATTTTGAAAAGCTTTGACAGGAAGTTGAACTTGTTTCTTTCCGCACGAGTGTGAAAAGCAGAAAAGGTTACGTTCAAGAGAAAGAGACGAAGATGTTCCAGAGAATCCAGTGCCGACGTTTGATGAGGAGAATAAAGCAGTTCTTCAGTGTGTGTTTGTAACATCTTTACCTTTGTTGTTGTTTAGTCTCTTCAAAATCAAGTTCTGCTGAGTCAGGAAACATCAGTGAAAAGTTTGCTAAGTTTGTTAAATCAGTGGCAAATAAAAACACTACAGTGCAGGAAGTAAATCAATGTCATCAGAATATTGTATGAAAGAATTTATTTCAATATTTAATGTTTGTTATATTTTTATTTTAATTATTCAATATTTGTTATATTTTTTAGTTCAATTATTCAATATTTGTTATATTTTTATTTTAATTATTCAATATTTTTTATATTTTAATTTCAATTATTCAATATTTGTTATATTTTCATGTCAATTATTCAATATTTGTTATATTTTCATTTCAATTATTCAATATTTGTTATATTTTCAATTTAATTATTCAATATTTGTTATATTTTCATTTCAATTATTCAATATTTGTTATATTTTCATTTCAATTATTCAATATTTGTTATATTTTTATTTCAATTATTCAATATTTGTTATATTTTAATTTCAATTATTCAATATTTGTTATATTTTCATTTCAATTATTCAATATTTGTTATATTTTAATTACAATTATTCAATATTTGTTATATTTTCATTTCAATTATTCAATATTTGTTATATTTTTTTCAATTTTCAATTATTCAATATTTGTTGTATTTTGATTTACAATTATTCAATATTTGTTATATTTTTCAATTTCAATTATTCAATATTTGTTATATTTTTATTTCAATTATTCAATATTTGTTATATTTTAATTACAATTATTCAATATTTGTTATATTTTCATTTCAATTATTCAATATTTGTTATATTTTCATTTCAATTATTCAATATTTGTTATATTTTCATTTCAATTATTCAATATTTGTTATATTTAATTATTCAATATTTTTATTTCAATTATTCAATATTTGTTGTATTTTTACTTTTCAATTATTCAATATCTGTTTTATTTTCATTTCAATTATTCAATATTTGTTATATTTTAATTACAATTATTCAATATTTGTTATATTTTCATTTCAATTATTCAATATTTGTTATATTTGAATTACAATTGTTCAATACTTTTTGTATTATTATTTTTCTTATTCAATATCTGTTATATTTTCGTTTCAATTATTCAATATTTGTTCTATTTTAATTACAATTATTCAATATTTGTTAGATTTTTATTTTAATTATTCAATTTTTTTTTAATTTTAATTTCAATTATTCAATATTTGTTATATTTTCATGTTAATTATTCAATATTTGTTATATTTTTATTTCAATTATTCAATATTTGTTATATTTTCATTTCAATTATTCAATATTTGTTATATTTTAATTACAATTATTCAATATTTGTTATATTTTATTTCAATTATTCAATATTTGTTATATTTTCATTTCAATTATTCAATATTTGTTATATTTTTTTCAATTATTCAAATTATTCAATATTTGTTATATTTTAATTTCAATTATTCAATATTTGTTATATTTAATTCAATTATTCAATATTTGTTATATTTTCATTTCAATTATTCAATATTTGTTATATTTTTATTTCAATTATTCAATATTTGTTATATTTTAATTTCAATTATTCAATATTTGTTATATTTTTATTTCAATTATTCAATATTTGTTATATTTTTATTTAATTATTCAATATTTTTTTTCAATTATTCAATATTTGTTATATTTTTATTTCAATTATTCAATATTTGTTTATATTTTCATTTCAATTATTCAATTAAATTTGTTAATATTTTATTATTTTCTTTCAATTATTCAATATTTGTTATATTTTCATTTCAATTATTCAATATTTGTTATATTTTAATTACAATTATTCAATATTTGTTATATTTTTATTTTAATTATTCAATATTTGTTATATTTTTATTTCAATTATTCAATATTTGTTATATTTTAATTTCAATTATTCAATATTTGTTATTTCAATTATTCAATATTCGTTTTATTTTCCTTTCAATTATTCAATATTTGTTATATTTTCATTTCAATTATTCAATATTTGTTATATTTTTATTTAAATTATTCAATATTTGTTGTATTTTTTAATTTCAATTTTTATTTCAATATTCAATATTTGTTATATTTTAATTTCAATTATTCAATATTTGTTATATTTTCATTTCAATTATTCAATATTTGTTATATTTTAATTACAATTATTCAATATTTGTTATATTTTCATTTCAATTATTCAATATTTGTTATATTTTTATTTCAATTATTCAATATTTGGTTATATTTTAATTTCAATTATTCAATATTTGTTATATTTTATTTTTTCAATTATTCAATATTTGTTTATATTTTCATTTCAATTATTCAATATTTGTTATATTTTAATTACAATTGTTCAATATTTGTTTTTTTTTTATTTCAATTATTCAATATTTGTTATATTATTTCTAAATTATTCAATATTTGTTTAATTTTTATTTCAATTTGTTCAATATTTGTTATTTTTTTATTTCAATTATTCAATATTTGTTATATTTTCATTTAATTCAATTATTCAATATTTGTTATATTTTTATTTCAATTATTCAATATTTGTTATATTTTCATTTCAATTATTCAATATTTGTTATATTTTTATTTCAATTATTCAATATTTGTTATATTTTCATTTCAATTATTCAATATTTGTTATATTTTTATTTCAATTATTCAATATTTGTTATATTTTAATTTCAATTATTCAATATTTGTTATATTTTCATTTTAATTATTCAATATTTGTTATATTTTCAATTTCAATTATTATTTTCATTTCAAATATTCACACGTCACTCAAACATATAAGTCTATGAAGTCGCACTACATTCATTTTGTATTTCACCAACATTTAAAACCCTGTACAAGTACGACAAACACGTATTTACGAATACAAATGTTGCGACGCATCTTTTCACGATCGTTCATTAGAGTTTGTGAGTCGTCGCTGTCGAAAATCTCAAAACTTTATCGACACCATTTGCCTGACGTCGCACATCACATGACAGAAACATGCTCGCCTCATTGGTCCAGAGCAGTTCTTCGTCACTTGAAGGCGTGAATATCTTCATGGATAAAAATGAGTTTATATTTGACAGAAGTTAAAGCGAAGGAGTAAAAATATATATTTTTTAAATGTTCATAATTCCCTATCTGTCCAACCGTCCACACATTTGGACGACGACACCACTAATAGATAAGAAGTCACGAATCATGTGAATATGATGCTTTTTATTGAGAGAAAAACATGAAGAATAAAGTCTTGGAATCATTAAAACGATGGATCTTATCGATGAAAATCACAAAAATCATTGATTATGATCAAATATACAGCTTCACTGGCTACAGTGTGTAATAACATAGTTATAAACACAACCTCTCTGGTGTGGAAATGCAAATAAAACTAGATAATCCTAATGAAAATGGGTTGAAGATGTTTCTCTTTTCAATTCCCGTCTCTTCTATTTGGACTTGATGTTGTTTTATTCCGACGTCTCCGGGTTGGAAGCGAGTGGAAAAAAGACTCTTTTGTGCTTGCAGATCATTTCGTCATTGTGAGCAGAATAAAGGTTGGTTTAATCTAATGTGTGTTTGGGTGTGTGTGTGCGCCAGGGTTTTGTGGAGTGTAACAATAGTTATGAAACACTAAATCATATTTGGATGAAAAGCCGCCGAGCTGCTCTGAACCAACATTGACTGAGTGATTAGAAAGAAGCTCCGCGGACTCGCTTTTCTTCCCAGAATCCCCTTTTGAGATTTTAGAGGTGACTGTGAATGGAGCCTCGTCTCTTTGTGTGTGTGTGTGTGTGTGTGTGTGTGTGTGCGACGGTTTGACCAGCTGGGAGTGTTCTCAGCAGCCAGATGTGAAGTCATCTCTTTCGTTTACTCAATTTTCTGTGCCCGTCTCGGCCGATGTGACAAGTGCACGGTAACGATGCTGTAATGACACTTTTCGTTTGCGTGGAAATGTCGAGGTGTGCGAGTCCGAGCTCGCGTTGTCGTCGTAAATCACCGTGATGAAACGAAAACATGTTGTTTTTTTTTAGCTTCTTTTTTTAGGACGGAAATCATGCGATTTTGTGACTCTCTGCCCTCTGGCTCAGCTCTTTCTGCAGAAGTGGTGTCCTAACCTTTCGAAGCAGGGCCGAGCAATAACACCTCCTACGATCCCTGACCTTTGACCTCGATCAACCTTCAGATAAAAAGATACACCTCATCGTAATTGAGGATTTATTCTGTTTCTATTTTACATGCAAATGTATTTCAAAACAAGTGTCTTGAAGAGTTTAGAGAGATTTTTCTTTCAGAAATGATTCATTTATATCCATATTTTCCTTCTTTGGCTGCGACCCCGTTATTGAATGCATCAGAAATATGGATGGAAGGAAGAAAAAGTTTTTTTAGTTGATGTTTAAACTAAATAAATCAGGAAATCAAATGTAATTATGTCATGAACAGTCTTTTTTTTATTGTGTTTTAATACATTTGATTGCAGGATTTTCAATATAAATGTGAAGCCAGTTCATAAAAATCTTCGGGGCGACGATGTATTTAAATGCATTTATTTAATTTTTAGGGACAAAAAGAATTGTTCACTAGAAGGTCAAAATCAAAGGTTAACAGTTTTCAAAAGAGGACATAGAAAGGCATCTCTTATTTTGAAAGTACCTGAGGAGGATACACAAGTAACTTGTTGTCAGTAATTATTTTTAGAGTACTTTTCTCAGACCAGGTTCACAAAGCGCTTGAACAATCAAAAACCAATCAAATTTAAAATACATACTTTAAATGATCAAGACAACACAGAGACAAACACAGCAGCAACAAGAAAGTTAAGAAAAAGCACATATAAGAACATCTTAAGATGCTTCTTGAAAGTAAGTAAGTAAGTAAGTAATATTTATTTATATAGCGCTTTTCGAGACCAGGGTCACAAAGCGCTTAAACAATCAAAACAATACTCAAAAAAGTACATACTTTAAAGATCAAGATAATACTGAGAACAACACAGGAGTTCCAGAAATTCAAGGAAAAGCCTGAACAAATAGAAACGTCTTAAGATGTTTCTTAAAGGAGTCAGTAGATCATCAAACACAGATGTTTCTTCAAGAGTGAGTAGACTAGGGAGAGGAAGCGACCATGAATAGATCTGAAAGTAAGAACCAGAATTGTAAAATGATCCTGAAAGAAACTGGCAGCCAGTGAAGAGTTTGAAGGAGAAATGTGAGTTCTTCTACTAGAGCAGCCAGTGAAGAGTTTGAAGGAGAAATGTGAGTTCTTCTACTAGAGCAGCCAGTGAAGAGTTTGAAGGAGAAATGTGAGTTCTTCTACTAGAGCGGCCAGTGAAGAGTTTGAAGGAGAAATGTGAGTTCTTCTACTAGAGCAGCCAGTGAAGAGTTTGAAGGAGAAATGTGAGTTCTTCTACTAGAGCGGCCAGTGAAGAGTTTGAAGGAGAAATGTGAGTTCTTCTACTAGAAGTGAAGTTTTGGAGGGGGGGGGTTTTTTTTTTTTTTTTCTAGAGCGCCAGTGAAGAGTTTGAAGGAGAAATGTGAGTTCTTCTACTAGAGCAGCCAGTGAAGAGTTTGAAGGAGAAATGTGAGTTCTTTTACTAGAGCGGCTCAGAATTCTGGCTGCAGAGTTTAGTATGAACTGCAGGCGAGACAGTAGTTCTTGTTTGAAATGAAAACAAACTGTTACAATAGTGTAAACGACACAAACACATGGATTATAAGATCCAGATCGTGTTGTGACATCACTTTCCTATATATATTCTCACGGACGTAGACATGACGAAGCAGTAACTCTATATAATCCTCATTTCCTGCCTCAGACCAGCGAGAATCAGCGAGGAAATCCTTTCTGCCGCCGGATCCTCGCCACCATCACTGAAACCACG
>JACEEU010000969.1:15000-17500 GCA_016630915.1 Callionymus lyra
GGATCATGTTTGGATCATGTTTGGATCATGTTTACATCATGTTTGGATCATGTTTGGATCATGTTTAGATCATGTTTAGATCCTGTATGGATCATGTTTAGATCATGTTTAGATCATGTTTGGATCATGTTTAGATCATGTTTACATCATGTTTGGATCATGTTTGGATCATGTTTAGATCATGTTTGGATAATGTTTAGATCATGTTTGGATCATGTTTGGATCATGTTTGGATCATGTTTGGATCATGTTTAGATCATGTTTGGATCATGTTTAGATCATGTTTGGATCATGTTTGGATCATGTTTGGAT
This sequence comes from Callionymus lyra, assembly GCA_016630915.1. Lineage (NCBI taxonomy): Eukaryota > Metazoa > Chordata > Actinopteri > Syngnathiformes > Callionymidae > Callionymus > Callionymus lyra. Next base: position 15,313 of record JACEEU010000969.1, read on the forward strand.
CATGTTTGGATCATGTTTAGATCATGTTTGGATCATGTTTAGATCATGTTTGGATCATGTTTAGATCATGTTTGGATCATGTTTAGATCATGTTTGGATCATGTTTAGATCATGTTTGGATCATGTTTAGATCATGTTTGGATCATGTTTAGATCATGTTTAGATCATGTTTGGATCATGTTTGGATCATGTTTGGATCATGTTTACATCATGTTTACATCATGTTTGGATCATGTTTGGATCATGTTTAGATCATGTTTGGATAATGTTTAGATCATGTTTGGATCATGTTTGGATCATGTTTGGATCATGTTTAGATCATGTTTGGATCATGTTTAGATCATGTTTGGATCATGTTTAGATCATGTTTGGATCATGTTTAGATCATGTTTGGATCATGTTTGGATCAACACACAACACCAGTCAACACACAACACCAGTCAACATACAACACCAGTCAACACACAACACCAGTCAACATACAACACCAGTCAACACACAACACCAGTCAACATACAACACCAGTCAACACACAACACCAGTCAACATACAACACCAGTCAACACACAACACCAGTCAACACACAACACCAGTCAACACACAACACCAGTCAACATACAACACCAGTCAACATACAACACCAGTCAACATACAACACCAGTCAACATACAACACCAGTCAACACACAACACCAGTCACAACACACAACACCAGTCAACACACAACACCAGTCAACACACAACACCAGTCAACATACAACACCAGTCAACAACAACACCAGTCAACACACAACACCAGTCAACACACAACACCAGTCAACATACAACACCAGTCAACACACAACACCAGTCAACACACAACACCAGTCAACACACAACACCAGTCAACATACAACACCAGTCAACATACAACACCAGTCAACACACAACACCAGTCAACATACAACACCAGTCAACATACAACACCAGTCAACACACAACACCAGTCAACATACAACACCAGTCAACACACAACACCAGTCAACACACAACACCAGTCAACACACAACACCAGTCAACATACAACACCAGTCAACATACAACACCAGTCAACACACAACACCAGTCAACACACAACACCAGTCAACATACAACACCAGTCAACATACAACACCAGTCAACATACAACACCAGTCAACATACAACACAACACCAGTCAACATACAACACCAGTCAACATACAACACCAGTCAACATACAACACCAGTCAACATACAACACCAGTAACAACACCAGTCAGTCAACATACAACACCAGTCAACATACAACACCAGTCAACCAACACCAGTCAACATACAACACCAGTCAACATACAACACCAGTCAACACACAACACCAGTCAACACACACACACCAGTCAACATACAACACCAGTCAACACAACAACACCAGTCAACATACAACACCAGTCAACATACAACACCAGTCAACATACAACACCAGTCAACATACAACACCAGTCAACACACAACACCAGTCAACACCAGTCAACATACAACACCAGTCAACACACAACACCAGTCAACACACAACACCAGTCAACACACAACACCAGTCAACATACAACACCAGTCAACATACAACACCAGTCAACATACAACACCAGTCAACATACAACACCAGTCAACATACAACACCAGTCAACATACAACACCAGTCAACATACAACACCAGTCAACATACAACACCAGTCAACACACAACACCAGTCAACATACAACATACAACACCAGTCAACATACAACACCAGTCAACATACAACACCAGTCAACATACAACACCAGTCAACATACAACACCAGTCAACACACAACACCAGTCAACATACAACACCAGTCAACATACAACACCAGTCAACATACAACACCAGTCAACATACAACACCAGTCAACATACAACACCAGTCAACACACAACACCAGTCAACATACAACACCAGTCAACATACAACACCAGTCAACATACAACACCAGTCAACATACAACACCAGTCAACACACAACACCAGTCAGTCAACATACAACACCAGTCAACACACAACACCAGTCAACACACAACACCAGTCAACACACAACACCAGTCAACATACAACACCAGTCAACATACAACACCAGTCAACACACAACACCAGTCAACATACAACACCAGTCAACA
>JACEEU010000969.1:25000-31648 GCA_016630915.1 Callionymus lyra
TCAGTGCATTAAGTGTGTGTACTTATATGAATGTGTACTTATATGAATGTGTACTTATATGAATGTGTACTTATATGAATGTGTACTTATATGAATGTGTACTTATATGAATGTGTACTTATATGAATGTGTACTTATATGAATGTGTACTTATATGAATGTGTACTTATATGAATGTGTACTTATATGAATGTGTACTTATATGAATGTGTACTTATATGAATGTGTTTGTGTGTGTGTGATCAGTGCATTAAGTGTGTACTTATATGAATGTGTACTTATATGAATGTGTTTGTGTGTGTGTGATCAGTGCATTAAGTGTGTACTTATATGAATGTGTACTTATATGAATGTGTACTTATATGAATGTGTACTTATATGAATGTGTACTTATATGAATGTACTTATATGAATGTGTTTGTGTGTGTGTGATCAGTGCATTAAGTGTGTACTTATATGAATGTGTACTTATATGAATGTGTTTGTGTGTGTGTGATCAGTGCATTAAGTGTGTGTACTTATATGAATGTGTACTTATATGAATGTGTTTGTGTGTGTGTGATCAGTGCATTAAGTGTGTGTACTTATATGAATGTGTACTTATATGAATGTGTTTGTGTGTGTGTGATCAGTGCATTAAGTGTGTGTACTTATATGAATGTGTACTTATATGAATGTGTTTGTGTGTGTGTGATCAGTGCATTAAGTGTGTGTACTTATATGAATGTGTACTTATATGAATGTGTTTGTGTGTGTGTGATCAGTGCATTAAGTGTGTACTTATATGAATGTGTACTTATATGAATGTGTACTTATATGAATGTGTTTGTGTGTGTGTGATCAGTGCATTAAGTGTGTACTTATATGAATGTGTACTTATATGAATGTGTACTTATATGAATGTGTTTGTGTGTGTGTGATCAGTGCATTAAGTGTGTACTTATATGAATGTGTACTTATATGAATGTGTTTGTGTGTGTGATCAGTGCATTAAGTGTGTACTTATATGAATGTGTACTTATATGAATGTGTTTGTGTGTGTGTGATCAGTGCATTAAGTGTGTACTTATATGAATGTGTACTTATATGAATGTGTTTGTGTGTGTGTGATCAGTGCATTAAGTGTGTACTTATATGAATGTGTACTTATATGAATGTGTTTGTGTGTGTGTGATCAGTGCATTAAGTGTGTACTTATATGAATGTGTACTTATATGAATGTGTTTGTGTGTGTGTGATCAGTGCATTAAGTGTGTACTTATATGAATGTGTACTTATATGAATGTGTTTGTGTGTGTGTGATCAGTGCATTAAGTGTGTGTACTTATATGAATGTGTACTTATATGAATGTGTTTGTGTGTGTGTGATCAGTGCATTAAGTGTGTACTTATATGAATGTGTACTTATATGAATGTGTTTGTGTGTGTGTGATCAGTGCATTAAGTGTGTGTACTTATATGAATGTGTACTTATATGAATGTGTACTTATATGAATGTGTTTGTGTGTGTGTGATCAGTGCATTAAGTGTGTGTACTTATATGAATGTGTACTTATATGAATGTGTTTGTGTGTGTGTGATCAGTGCATTAAGTGTGTGTACTTATATGAATGTGTACTTATATGAATGTGTTTGTGTGTGTGTGATCAGTGCATTAAGTGTGTACTTATATGAATGTGTACTTATATGAATGTGTTTGTGTGTGTGTGATCAGTGCATTAAGTGTGTGTACTTATATGAATGTGTACTTATATGAATGTGTTTGTGTGTGTGTGATCAGTCATTAAGTGTGTGTACTTATATGAATGTGTACTTATATGAATGTGTTTGTGTGTGTGTGATCAGTGCATTAAGTGTGTACTTATATGAATGTGTACTTATATGAATGTGTTTGTGTGTGTGTGATCATCATTAAGTGTGTGTACTTATATGAATGTGTACTTATATGAATGTGTTTGTGTGTGTGTGATCAGTGCATTAAGTGTGTACTTATATGAATGTGTACTTATATGAATGTGTACTTATATGAATGTGTTTGTGTGTGTGTGATCAGTGCATTAATGTGTACTTATATGAATGTGTACTTATATGAATTGTACTTATATGAATTTTTGTTTGTGATCAGTGCATTAATGTGTACTTATATGAATGTGTACTTATATGAATGTGTTTGTGTGTGTGTGATCAGTGCATTAAGTGTGTACTTATATGAATGTGTACTTATATGAATGTGTTTGTGTGTGTGTGATCAGTGCATTAAGTGTGTACTTATATGAATGTGTACTTATATGAATGTTTTGTGTGTGTGTGATCAGTGCATTAAGTGTGTACTTATATGAATGTGTACTTATATGAATAGATTAATTATTATATGAATGTGTATTGTGTTTGTGTGTGTGTGATCAGTGCATTAAGTGTGTACTTATATGAATGTGTACTTATATGAATGTGTTTGTGTGTGTGTGATCAGTGCATTAATGTGTGTACTTATATGAATGTGTACTTATATGAATGTGTTTGTGTGTGTGTGATCAGTGCATTAAGTGTGTACTTATATGAATGTGTACTTATATGAATGTGTTTGTGTGTGTGTGATCAGTGCATTAAGTTGTACTTATATGAATGTGTACTTATATGTTCATCATTAAGGTGTGTACTTATAACATGTAAGTCAATGATCGTCAACGACTTCACATCAGAAACTCTGTATATATTAACACACACATATATTAACACACACACATATTAACACACACATATACATACATGTAAATATATATTAACACACACATACACACACACACACATATATATATATTAACACATACACAGATACACACCCACACACATACACACACACATATATACACACACATATTAACACACACATACACACACATACAAACACATATATGTATATATATATATTAACACACACACACACATATTAACACACACACACACACATACAAACACACATATATATAATTATATATATTAACACACACACACATATCAACCCACACCACACACACAACACATATTAACACATATATATATTAACACACACATTCACATATACACACACATACACACACATACAAACACATATATATATATATATATATATATTAACACACACACATATATTAACACACACACACATTAACACACATATATATTAACATATATATATATATTAAACATATACACACATATTACACACACAACACACACATACAAACACATATATATATATATATATATATTAACACACACACACATATTAACACACACACATATATACAAACAACATATATATTATCCACATATATATATAACACACATATATATTAACAACATATATCAACACATATATATAACAACATATATATTAACAACATATATATTAACACCACACATATATTAACACACACACACATATATACAAACAACATATATATCACATATATATATATATATTAACACACACATATATATTAACACACACATATATATTAAAAACATATATATTAACAACATATATATTAACAACATATATATTAACAACATATATATTAACAACATATATTAACAACATATATATTACACATATATATATCACATATATATTAACACACATATATATTAACAACATATATATTAACAACATATATATTTAACAACATATATATTAACTCAACAAATATATATTAACAACATATATATATTAACAACATATATATTAATACAACACATATATTAACACATATATATATTAACAACATATATATTACACAACTATATATATTAACAACATATATATTAACAACATATATATATATATATACATATATATTAACAACATATATATTAACAACATATATATTAACAACATATATATTAACAACATATATACTCAACAAATATATATTAACAACATATATATTAACACACACATATATATTAACAACATATATATTACATATACAAACACATATATATATATATATATATATATTAACACACACATATATATTAACACACACACACACACACATACAAACACATATATATATATATATATATTAACACATATATTAACACATATATATTAACACATATATATATATATATATATTAACACACACACATATATTAACACACATACACACATATATCAACACAATATATTATATATATATATATATTAACACACACACACATATTAACACACACACACATTACCACACACACACACACACATACAAACACATATATATATATATATATATTAACACACACACACATATTAACACACACACACACACACATACAAACACATATATATATATATATATATTAACACACACACACATATTAACACACACACACACACATACAAACACATGACACGTGTCGTGCATGAGTCGCTCGTATGTTAAGGTTCATTCCACACTAGTCAAGTCTCTGAAGCACTAGTTTGTTGTGTGACGTTAACTAGGTTAAGAAGCACAAGCAGGTTGTGTGTTTACATTTTTAATAGTCAAAGATGGAAGAACACACAGTTGTCGTCGTAGTTACACACTTATGATGAATTACAACTGAATTATGGACGAATATATAACATCAAATCTTTTAGTGTTTCATGAACATGTAGTTCAACTGGATTATTAATGAACCCATGATCTGTGACCTTCTGACCTGTGACCTTCTGACCTGCAGAGAGAGAGAATGTCAAGAGTGTGTTGCTATCACGATCCAATGATATATAGTGATAGTGTAGTAACGAGTATATATGTGTAGTATTGTCCAGTACTTGACTCTGGTGTTGTGATAGTGTAGTAACAAGTATATATGTGTAGTATTGTCCAGTACTTGACTCTGGTGTTGTGATAGTGTAGTAACAAGTATATATGTGTAGTATTGTCCACTACTTGACTCTGGTGTTGTGATAGTGTAGTAACAAGTATATATGTGTAGTATTGTCCAGTACTTGACTCTGGTGTTGTGATAGTGTAGTAACAAGTATATATGTGTAGTATTGTCCAGTACTTGACTCTGGTGTTGTGATAGTGTAGTAACAAGTATATATGTGTAGTATTGTCCACTACTTGACTCTGGTGTTGTGATAGTGTAGTAACAAGTATATATGTGTAGTATTGTCCAGTACTTGACTCTGGTGTTGTGATAGTGTAGTAACAAGTATATATGTGTAGTATTGTCCAGTACTTGACTCTGGTGTTTTGATAGTGTAGTAACAAGTATATATGTGTAGTATTGTCCAGTACTTGACTCTGGTGTTGTGATAGTGTAGTAACAAGTATATATGTGTAGTATTGTCCAGTACTTGACTCTGGTGTTGTGATAGTGTAGTAACAAGTATATATGTGTAGTATTGTCCAGTACTTACTCTGGTGTTGTGATAGTGTAGTAACAAGTATATATGTGTAGTATTGTCCAGTACTTGACTCTGGTGTTGTGATAGTGTAGTAACGAGTATATATGTGTAGTATTGTCCAGTACTTGACTCTGGTGTTGTGATAGTGTAGTAACAAGTATATATGTGTAGTATTGTCCAGTACTTGACTCTGGTGTTGTGATAGTGTAGTAACGAGTATATATGTGTAGTATTGTCCACTACTTGACTCTGGTGTTGTGATAGTGTAGTAACAAGTATATATGTGTAGTATTGTCCAGTACTTGACTCTGGTGTTGTGATAGTGTAGTAACAAGTATATATGTGTAGTATTGTCCACTACTTGACTCTGGTGTTGTGATAGTGTAGTAACAAGTATATATGTGTAGTATTGTCCACTACTTGACTCTGGTGTTGTGATAGTGTAGTAACAAGTATATATGTGTAGTATTGTCCAGTACTTGACTCTGGTGTTGTGATAGTGTAGTAACAAGTATATATGTGTAGTATTGTCCACTACTTGACTCTGGTGTTGTGATAGTGTAGAAACAAGTATATATGTGTAGTATTGTCCAGTACACTGGTGTTGTGATAGTGTAGTAACAAGTATATATGTTTAGTATTGTCCAGTACTTGACTCTGGTGTTGTGATAGTGTAGTAACAAGTATATATGTGTAGTATTGTCCAGTACTTGACTCTGGTGTTGTGATAGTGTAGTAACAAGTATATATGTGTAGTATTGTCCAGTACTTGACTCTGGTGTTGTGATAGTGTAGTAACAAGTATATATGTGTAGTATTGTCCAGTACTTGACTCTGGTGTTGTGATAGTGTAGTAACAAGTATATATGTGTAGTATTGTCCAGTACTTGACTCTGGTGTTGTGATAGTGTAGTAACAAGTATATATGTGTAGTATTGTCCAGTACTTGACTCTGGTGTTGTGATAGTGTAGTAACAAGTATATATGTGTAGTATTGTCCAGTACTTGACTCTGGTGTTGTGATAGTGTAGTAACAAGTATATATGTGTAGTATTGTCCAGTACTTGACTCTGGTGTTGTGATAGTCTAGTAACAAGTATATATGTGTAGTATTGTCCAGTACTCTGGTGTTGTGATAGTGTAGTAACAAGTATGTATGTGTACTATTGTCCAGTACTTGACTCTGGTGTTGTGATAGTCTAGTAACAAGTATATATGTGTAGTATTGTCCAGTACTCTGGTGTTGT
>JACEEU010000970.1:0-21752 GCA_016630915.1 Callionymus lyra
GATTCCATGGATGAAGAAAGAAGGAAATCCAAGGTCGGAGGAGACAAGGACTAACTAAATTCAAGAGAGTTAAACTCAAGCACACAACAGGTCAAAATCTTTGACTAAACAAGGTCGTGGGTCAAATAAATATCCATATTTACCAAACTGTCTGTGACTGGAAGCACCAGAGTAATATTGTCTTTTCATTCTTCCACTCAATCTGTCCTTTTTCTGTGTTTATCCTCATCATAAGTCTCTGTGTAATTGTTGACAACTTTAATCTCTGTTTCTAATCTTAAATATCAGCGTCTTTGAAGGTCATCGTGTCGACATAGGCCTAGTTTGAGTGATGTGTAGAAGAAGATGGACGGACATGTGTCTCTAGTTTTACTGATGGACAGACATGTGTCTCTCGTTTTACTGATGGACAGACATGTGTCTCTAGTTTGACTGATGGACAGACATGTGTCTCTAGTTTGACTGATGACAGACATGTGTCTCTGGTTTGACTGATGGACAGACATGTGTCTCTAGTTTGAATGATGGACAGACATGTGTCTCTAGTTTGAATGATGGACAGACATGTGTCTCTAGTTTGACTGATGGACAGACAGGTGTCTCTAGTTTGAATGATGGACAGACATGTGTCTCTAGTTTGACTGATGGACAGACAGGTGTCTCTAGTTTGAATGATGGACAGACATGTGTCTCTAGTTTGACCGATGGACAGACATGTGTCTCTGGTTTGACTGATGGACAGACATGTGTCTCTAGTTTGAATGATGGACAGACATGTGTCTCTAGTTTGACCGATGGACAGACATGTGTCTCTGGTTTGACCGATGGACAGACATGAGTCTCTGGTTTGACTGATGGACAGACATGTGTCTCTAGTTTGAATGATGGACAGACATGTGTCTCCAGTTTGACTGATGGACAGACATGTGTCTCTAGTTTGACTGATGACAGACATGTGTCTCCTAGTTTGACTGATGGACAGACATGTGTCTCTAGTTTGACCGATGGACAGACATGTGTCTCCAGTTTGACTGATGGACAGACATGTGTCTCTAGTTTGAATGATGGACAGACATGTGTCTCTAGTTTGACTGATGGACAGACATGTGTCTCTAGTTTGACTGATGGACAGACATGTGTCTCTGGTTTGAATGATGGACAGACATGTGTCTCCAGTTCGACTGATGGACAGACATGTGTCTCTAGTTCGACCGATGGACAGACATGTGTCTCTAGTTTGACTGATGGACAGACATGTGTCTCTAGTTTGAATGATGGACAGACATGTGTCTCTAGTTTGACTGATGGACAGACATGTGTCTTTAGTTTGACTGATGGACAGACAAGTGTCTCTAGTTTGACTGATGGACAGACATGTGTCTCTAGTTTGACTGATGGACAGACATGTGTCTCTAGTTTGACCGATGGACAGACATGTGTCTCTAGTGTGACTGACGGACAGACATACAGTATGTCTCCAGTTTGACCGATGGACAGACATGTGTCTCTAGTTTGACTGATGGACAGACATGTGTCTCTAGTTTGAATGATGGACAGACATGTGTCTCTAGTTTGACTGATGGACAGACATGTGTCTTTAGTTTGACTGATGGACAGACAAGTGTCTCTAGTTTGACTGATGGACAGACATGTGTCTCTAGTTTGACTGATGGACAGACATGTGTCTCTAGTTTGACCGATGGACAGACATGTGTCTCTAGTGTGACTGACGGACAGACATACAGTATGTCTCCAGTTTGACCGATGGACAGACATGTGTCTCTAGTTTGACTGATGGACAGACATGTGTCTCTAGTTTGACTGATGGATAGACATGTGTCTCTAGTTTGACTGATGGACAGACATGTGTCTCTGGTTTGACTGATGGACAGACATGTGTCTCCAGTTTGACTGATGGACAGACATGTGTCTCTAGTTTGAATGATGGACAGACATGTGTCTCTAGTTTGACCGATGGACAGACATGTGTCTCTGGTTTGACCGATGGACAGACATGTGTCTCTAGTTTGAATGATGGACAGACATGTGTCTCTAGTTTGACCGATGACAGACATGTGTCTCTAGTTTGACCGATGACAGACATGTGTCTCTAGTTTGACCGATGACAGACATGTGTCTCTAGTTTGACTGATGGACAGACATGTGTCTCTAGTTTGACCGATGACAGACATGTGTCTCTAGTTTGACCGATGACAGACATGTGTCTCTAATTTGAATGATGGACAGACATGTGTCTCTAGTTTGACTGATGGACAGACATGTGTCTCTAGTTTGACCGATGACAGACATGTGTCTCTAGTTTGACTGATGGACAGACATGTGTCTCTAGTTTGACTGATGGACAGACATGTGTCTACAGTTTGAATGATGGACAGACATGTGTCTCTAGTTTGACTGATGGACAGACATGTGTCTCTAGTTTGACTGATGGACAGACATGTGTCTCTAGTTTGACCGATGGACAGACATGAGTCTCTAGTTTGACTGATGGACAGACATGTGTCTCTAGTTTGACCGATGACAGACATGTGTCTCTAGTTTGACCGATGACAGACATGTGTCTCTAGTTTGACCGATGACAGACATGTGTCTCTAGTTTGAATGATGGACAGACATGTGTCTCGGCTTGACGATGGACAGACATGTGTCTCTTGTTTAATGATGGACAGACATGTGTCTCTAGTTTGACCGATGGACAGACATGTGTCTCTGGTTTGACCCGATGGACAGACATGTGTCTCTGGTTTGACTGATGGACAGACATGTGTCTCTGGTTTGACTGTGGACAGACATGTGTCCCTGGTTTGTATGGACAGACATGTGTCTCTAGTTTGAATGATGGACAGACATGTGTCTCTAGTTTGACTGATGGACAGACATGTGTCTTTAGTTTGACCGATGGACAGACAAGTGTCTCTAGTTTGACTGATGGACAGACATGTGTCTCTAGTTTGACTGATGGACAGACATGTGTCTCTAGTTTGACCGATGGACAGACATGTGTCTCTAATATGATTAACGGACAGACATACAGTTGTCTCCAGTTTGACCGATGGACAGACATGTGTCTCTAGTTTGACTGATGGACAGACATGTGTCTCTAGTTTGAATGATGGACAGACATGTGTCTCTAGTTTGACTGATGGACAGACATGTGTCTTTAGTTTGACTGATGGACAGACAAGTGTCTCTAGTTTGACTGATGGACAGACATGTGTCTCTAGTTTGACTGATGGACAGACATGTGTCTCTAGTTTGACCGATGGACAGACATGTGTCTCTAGTGTGACTGACGGACAGACATACAGTATGTCTCCAGTTTGACCGATGGACAGACATGTGTCTCTAGTTTGACTGATGGACAGACATGTGTCTCTAGTTTGAATGATGGACAGACATGTGTCTCTAGTTTGACTGATGGACAGACATGTGTCTTTAGTTTGACTGATGGACAGACAAGTGTCTCTAGTTTGACTGATGGACAGACATGTGTCTCTAGTTTGACTGATGGACAGACATGTGTCTCTAGTTTGACCGATGGACAGACATGTGTCTCTAGTGTGACTGACGGACAGACATACAGTATGTCTCCAGTTTGACCGATGGACAGACATGTGTCTCTAGTTTGACTGATGGACAGACATGTGTCTCTAGTTTGACTGATGGATAGACATGTGTCTCTAGTTTGACTGATGGACAGACATGTGTCTCTAGTTTGACCGATGGACAGACATGTGTCTCTAGTGTGACTGACGGACAGACATACAGTATGTCTCCAGTTTGACCGATGGACAGACATGTGTCTCTAGTTTGACTGATGGACAGACATGTGTCTCTAGTTTGAATGATGGACAGACATGTGTCTCTAGTTTGACTGATGGACAGACATGTGTCTTTAGTTTGACTGATGGACAGACAAGTGTCTCTAGTTTGACTGATGGACAGACATGTGTCTCTAGTTTGACTGATGGACAGACATGTGTCTCTAGTTTGACCGATGGACAGACATGTGTCTCTAGTGTGACTGACGGACAGACATACAGTATGTCTCCAGTTTGACCGATGGACAGACATGTGTCTCTAGTTTGACTGATGGACAGACATGTGTCTCTAGTTTGAATGATGGACAGACATGTGTCTCTAGTTTGACTGATGGACAGACATGTGTCTTTAGTTTGACTGATGGACAGACAAGTGTCTCTAGTTTGACTGATGGACAGACATGTGTCTCTAGTTTGACTGATGGACAGACATGTGTCTCTAGTTTGACCGATGGACAGACATGTGTCTCTAGTGTGACTGACGGACAGACATACAGTATGTCTCCAGTTTGACCGATGGACAGACATGTGTCTCTAGTTTGACTGATGGACAGACATGTGTCTCTAGTTTGACTGATGGATAGACATGTGTCTCTAGTTTGACTGATGGACAGACATGTGTCTCTGGTTTGACTGATGGACAGACATGTGTCTCCAGTTTGACTGATGGACAGACATGTGTCTCTAGTTTGAATGATGGACAGACATGTGTCTCTAGTTTGACCGATGGACAGACATGTGTCTCTGGTTTGACCGATGGACAGACATGTGTCTCTAGTTTGAATGATGGACAGACATGTGTCTCTAGTTTGACCGATGACAGACATGTGTCTCTAGTTTGACCGATGACAGACATGTGTCTCTAGTTTGACCGATGACAGACATGTGTCTCTAGTTTGACTGATGGACAGACATGTGTCTCTAGTTTGACCGATGACAGACATGTGTCTCTAGTTTGACCGATGACAGACATGTGTCTCTAATTTGAATGATGGACAGACATGTGTCTCTAGTTTGACTGATGGACAGACATGTGTCTCTAGTTTGACCGATGACAGACATGTGTCTCTAGTTTGACTGATGGACAGACATGTGTCTCTAGTTTGACTGATGGACAGACATGTGTCTACAGTTTGAATGATGGACAGACATGTGTCTCTAGTTTGACTGATGGACAGACATGTGTCTCTAGTTTGACTGATGGACAGACATGTGTCTCTAGTTTGACCGATGGACAGACATGAGTCTCTAGTTTGACTGATGGACAGACATGTGTCTCTAGTTTGACCGATGACAGACATGTGTCTCTAGTTTGACCGATGACAGACATGTGTCTCTAGTTTGACCGATGACAGACATGTGTCTCTAGTTTGAATGATGGACAGACATGTGTCTCTGGTTTGACTGATGGACAGACATGTGTCTCTAGTTTGACTGATGGACAGACATGTGTCTCTGGTTTGAATGATGGACAGACATGTGTCTCCAGTTCGACTGATGGACAGACATGTGTCTCTAGTTCGACCGATGGACAGACATGTGTCTCTAGTTTGACTGATGGACAGACATGTGTCTCTAGTTTGAATGATGGACAGACATGTGTCTCTAGTTTGACTGATGGACAGACATGTGTCTTTAGTTTGACTGATGGACAGACAAGTGTCTCTAGTTTGACTGATGGACAGACATGTGTCTCTAGTTTGACTGATGGACAGACATGTGTCTCTAGTTTGACCGATGGACAGACATGTGTCTCTAGTGTGACTGACGGACAGACATACAGTATGTCTCCAGTTTGACCGATGGACAGACATGTGTCTCTAGTTTGACTGATGGACAGACATGTGTCTCTAGTTTGAATGATGGACAGACATGTGTCTCTAGTTTGACTGATGGACAGACATGTGTCTTTAGTTTGACTGATGGACAGACAAGTGTCTCTAGTTTGACTGATGGACAGACATGTGTCTCTAGTTTGACTGATGGACAGACATGTGTCTCTAGTTTGACCGATGGACAGACATGTGTCTCTAGTGTGACTGACGGACAGACATACAGTATGTCTCCAGTTTGACCGATGGACAGACATGTGTCTCTAGTTTGACTGATGGACAGACATGTGTCTCTAGTTTGACTGATGGATAGACATGTGTCTCTAGTTTGACTGATGGACAGACATGTGTCTCTGGTTTGACTGATGGACAGACATGTGTCTCCAGTTTGACTGATGGACAGACATGTGTCTCTAGTTTGAATGATGGACAGACATGTGTCTCTAGTTTGACCGATGGACAGACATGTGTCTCTGGTTTGACCGATGGACAGACATGTGTCTCTAGTTTGAATGATGGACAGACATGTGTCTCTAGTTTGACCGATGACAGACATGTGTCTCTAGTTTGACCGATGACAGACATGTGTCTCTAGTTTGACCGATGACAGACATGTGTCTCTAGTTTGACTGATGGACAGACATGTGTCTCTAGTTTGACCGATGACAGACATGTGTCTCTAGTTTGACCGATGACAGACATGTGTCTCTAATTTGAATGATGGACAGACATGTGTCTCTAGTTTGACTGATGGACAGACATGTGTCTCTAGTTTGACCGATGACAGACATGTGTCTCTAGTTTGACCGATGGACAGACATGTGTCTCTAGTTTGACTGATGGACAGACATGTGTCTCTAGTTTGAATGATGGACAGACATGTGTCTCTAGTTTGACTGATGGACAGACATGTGTCTCTAGTTTGACTGATGGACAGACATGTGTCTCTAGTTTGACTCGCTGAACACTTGGGTGTCGACTCGAGGGTTTGAGCTGAAGCTTCTACTTCTTCTTCATCTCAACATCTAATCTCTACAGCGTATAATCTCTTATAATAATAATAATAATAATCTCTATTTATATAGCGCCTTTCTAGACCAGGGTCACAAAGTGCTTTGACAGCCATTCACACATACTGATGGGAGTAGGCTGCACCACACGGCGCCGAATCTGCCCTCAGGAGCAATCAGGGTAAAGTGTCTTGCTCAGGGACACAACGACACAAGCTTGTCTGGAGCTGGGATTGAACCTGCAACCTTTTGGACTGCAGGCAACCACTCTACCATCTGAGCTATGACGCCCTTATTCATCTTGTTTTTTCTACTTCCTTCATTTCTCCCAGAGACCACATCAGATTAAAAACCCTGTAAACTGTGAAATGGAAAAGATTTGTTTTCAAAATCACTCCCAAAAAAAAGAAAGAATCTCAACTAAAGTGTATTAAACCGAGTCGTCGGCGAACGTGGACACAGCAGCTGCGTCGCTCAATAGCTTCCTGTCGAGAGCGTTACCTTAAAGCCCGGATCAACTGACGCTGACGGAGCGATGCTGGCAGACGACTCACTCTACAACCTTCAACTTGCTCGTCTTGGCAGCCAAATAAATGGATCGGCGTCTGGATGTATCGCGGCGGCTGGCATGTGTCGAGGATGAAGCATAACCCGTCGCCACAATAAAGACAAATGTTTTTCATCTGCTTTGCCCCAAATGTTCGGCGGCGCCGTCACATCTGCCCCGGAGACGCAGGATTCGCTCGGCGAGGTTCTGCTCGCTGGCGTTAGTCACGGCTGTTCAGAGCGAGGCAGGAATTAAGAGAATGTGACAGATAGTCAGGTAGACAGAAGAAGGATCTGCTTCCATTTTTCATCTTCCTTCGGGCTTCTTCGTCACGAGACCGTGTCCATGTTTGACAACTTCTTCTCTTTCTTTATCTCCGTCGCATCATGTCCTCCGTCCTTGTTCTCCTTCATCCATGTTCAGCACTGTTTGGAAAACTGTTCTTTCCAACACCATTGAATGACTTCAAAGTTGGTAGTCATGGGTTGATGAAGCCTCGTGAAACAGTTGATGAGGTATCATGAAACAGTTTATGAGGTATCATAATAAATTTGATTAGGTGTCATGAAACAGTTTATGAGGTATCATGAAACATTGATGAGGTATCATAATACATTTGATGAGGTATCATGACACATTGATGAGGTATCATGACACATTGATGAGGTATCATGAAACATTGATGAGGTATCATGACACATTGATGAGGTATCATGAAACATTGATGAGGTATCATGAAACAGTTTATGAGGTATCATGGAACATTGATTAGGTATCATAATACATTTGGTGAGGTATCATGAAACAGTTTATGAGGTATCATGACACATTGATGAGGTATCATGAAACATTGATGAGGTATCATGAAACATTGATGAGGTATCATAATACATTTGATGAGGTATCATGACACATTGATGAGGTATCATGACACATTGATGAGGTATCATGAAACATTGATGAGGTATCATGAAACAGTTAATGAGGTATCATGGAACATTGATTATGTATCATAATACATTTGATGAGGTATCATGAAACAGTTTATGAGGTATCATAATACATTTGATGTATCATGACAAATTGATGAGGTATCATGAAACAGTTGATGAGGTATCATGGAACATTGATTATGTATCATAATACATTTGATGAGGTATCATGAAACAGTTTATGAGGTATCATGAAACAGTTGATGATGTATCATGACAAATTGATGAGGTATCATGGAACAGTTAATGAGGTATCATGGAACATTGATGAGGTATCATAATACAGTTGATGAGGAGCATGACACATTGATGAGGTATCATGAAACAGTTTATGAGGTATCGTGACAAATTGATGAGGTATCATGAAACAGTTGATGAGGTATCATGAAACAGTTAATGAGGTATCATGGAACAGTTAATGAGGTATCATGGAACATTGATGAGGTATCATAATACAGTTGATGAGGAGCATGACACATTGATGAGGTATCATAATACAGTTGATGAGGAGCATGACACATTGATGAGGTATCATGAAACATTGATGAGGTATCATGAAACATTTGATAACATGAAACAATGTCTTACTTTTGAAGGACCACAAGATGGTAAAGCAGAGTGCCATCTAGTGGTCCTTCAAGGGAAGAAACTGTCTCATGATACCTCAGTAGTAATATTCAATTATTCACAGCGTTTGTTTATTTTTGTGTTGCCATTTAACTTCTCTAGTCACTACGAACGAAAGAATCAAAGCCCGCAAGATTAGGTGATGACTGAGGACCAGAGGATACAGTGAGTCAAGCAGATTTTAAAGCCAACGTTTGGACATATTTAGATTTTTCTAAACTATAAAAGGAAGGAATGAAAAAGTACTGAAGCAAAAACAAGATGAGTAAACGTAGAGTTAAATGTTCTAAATGTGGTAACATTGTTCTGACGATGGTCAGTGTTCTCTCGGGTTAGACTTCTTCATCACGCAGAGTCAGAGCAGTCGTTACGAGTCTCAGATCAGATCCAGAAGTCGATTGACAGAAACATCAGCTTCACGACTGCAGAGCTGCTGCTGAAAAGACCCTGAAGCCCCTCGTGGACCCGTGTGGCTGCTCTGATGACAGCGGTGCTGGTCCACCAATAGGACGCCACCGCTGTCAGGAAGACGAGCTGCCCCCCGACGGCATCGCTGTGCCCCCCCCGGGGGGAAAGGAGGGGGGGGGGGGAAACAATTTTCAACTATAATCAAACAATTTTCAGAACGATAATCAAACAATTTTCAACTATAATCAAACAATTTTCAACTATAATCAAACAATTTTCAACTATAATCAAACAATTTTCAACTATAATCAAACAATTTTCAACTATAATCAAACAATTTTCAACTATAATCCAACAATTTTCAACTATAATCAAACAATTTTCAACTATAATCAAACAATTTTCAACTATAATCAAACAATTTTCAACTATAATCAAACAATTTTCAACTATAATCAAACAATTTTCAACTATAATCAAACAATTTTCAACTATAATCAAACAATTTTCAACTATAATCAAACAATTTTCTACTATAATCAAACAATTTTCAACTATAATCAAACAATTTTCAACTATAATCAAACAATTTTCAACTATAATCAAACAATTTTCAACTATAATCAAACAATTTTCAACTATAATCAAACAATTTTCAACTATAATCAAACAATTTTCAACTATAATCAAACAATTTTCAACTTATAATCAAACAATTTTCAACTATAATCAAACAATTTTCAACTATAATCAAACAATTTTCAACTATAATCAAACAATTTTCAACTATAATCAAACAATTTTCAACTATAATCAAACAATTTTCAACTATAATCAAACAATTTTCAACTATAATCAAACAAATTTTCAACTATAATCAAACAATTTTCAACTATAATCAAACAATTTTCAACTATAATCAAACAATTTTCAACTATAATCAAACAATTTTCAACTATAATCAAACAATTTTCAACTATAATCAAACAATTTTCAACTATAATCAAACAATTTTCAACTATAATCAAACAATTTTCAACTATAATCAAACAATTTTCAACTATAATCAAACAATTTTCAACTATAATCAAACAATTTTCAACTATAATCAAACAATTTTCAACTAATAAACAATTTTCAACTATAATCAAACAATTTTCAACTATAATCAAACAATTTTCAACTATAATCAAACAATTTTCAACTATAATCAAACAATTTTCAACTATAATCAAACAATTTTCAACTATAATCAAACAATTTTCAACTATAATCAAACAATTTTCAACTATAATCAAACAATTTTCAACTATAATCAAACAATTTTCAACTATAATCAAACAATTTTCAACTATATCAATAATCAAACAATTTTCAACTATAATCAAACAATTTTCAACTATAATCAAACAATTTTCAACTATAATCAAACAATTTTCAACTATAATCAAACAATTTTCAACTATAATCAAACAATTTTCAACTATAATCAAACAATTTTCAACTATAATCAAACAATTTTCAACTATAATCAAACAATTTTCAACTATAATCAAACAATTTTCAACTATAATCAAACAATTTTCAACTATAATCAAACAATTTTCAACTATAATCAAACAATTTTCAACTATAATCAAACAATTTTCAACTATAATCAAACAATTTTCAACTATAATCAAACAATTTTCAACTATAATCAAACAATTTTCAACTATAATCAAACAATTTTCAACTATAATCAAACAATTTTCAACTATAATCAAACAATTTTCAACTATAATCAAACAATTTTCAACTATAATCAAACAATTTTCAACTATAATCAAACAATTTTCAACTATAATCAAACAATTTTCAACTATAATCAAACAATTTTCAACTATAATCAAACAATTTTCAACTATAATCAAACAATTTTCAACTATAATCAAACAATTTTCAACTATAATCAAACAATTTTCAACTATAATCAAACAATTTTCAACTATAATCAAACAATTTTCAACTATAATCAAACAATTTTCAACTATAATCAAACAATTTTCAACTATAATCAAACAATTTTCAACTATAATCAAACAATTTTCAACTATAATCAAACAATTTTCAACTATAATCAAACAATTTTCAACTATAATCAAACAATTTTCAACTATAATCAAACAATTTTCAACTATAATCAAACAATTTTCAATTATAATCAAACAATTTTCAACTATAATCAAACAATTTTCAACTATAATCAAACAATTTTCAACTATAATCAAACAATTTTCAACTATAATCAAACAATTTTCAACTATAATCAAACAATTTTCAACTATAATCAAACAATTTTCAACTATAATCAAACAATTTTCAACTATAATCAAACAATTTTCAACTATAATCAAACAATTTTCAACTATAATCAAACAATTTTCAACTATAATCAAACAATTTTCAACTATAATCAAACAATTTTCAACTATAATCAAACAATTTTCAACTATAATCAAACAATTTTCAACTATAATCAAACAATTTTCAACTATAATCAAACAATTTTCAACTATAATCAAACAATTTTCAACTATAATCAAACAATTTTCAACTATAATCAAACAATTTTCAATTATAATCAAACAATTTTCAACTATAATCAAACAATTTTCAACTATAATCAAACAATTTTCAACTATAATCAAACAATTTTCAATTATAATCAAAACAATTTTCAACTATAATCAAACAATTTTCAACTATAATCAAACAATTTTCAATTATAATCAAACAATTTTCAACTATAATCAAACAATTTTCAACTATAATCAAACAATTTTCAACTATAATCAAACAATTTTCAACTATAATCAAACAATTTTCAATTATAATCAAACAATTTTCAACTATAATCAAACAATTTTCAACTATAATCAAACAATTTTCAACTATAATCAAACAATTTTCAATTATAATCAAACAATTTTCAACTATAATCAAACAATTTTCAATTATAATCAAATAATTTCATATAATCAAACAATTTTCTTATAATCAAACAATTTTCAACTATAATCAAACAATTTTCAACTATAATCAAACAATTTTCAACTATAATCAAACAATTTTCAAATAAATAATAAATCAAACAATTTTCAACTATAATCAAACAATTTTCAACTATAATCAAACAATTTTCAACTATAATCAAACAATTTTCAACTATAATCAAACAATTTTCAACTATAATCAAACAATTTTCAACTATAATCAAACAATTTTCAACTATAATCAAACAATTTTCAACTATAATCAAACAATTTTCAACTATAATCAAACAATTTTCAACTATAATCAAACAATTTTCAACTATAATCAAACAATTTTCAACTATAATCAAACAATTTTCAACTATAATCAAACAATTTTCAACTATAATCAAACAATTTTCAACTATAATCAAACAATTTTCAACTATAATCAAACAATTTTCAACTATAATCAAACAATTTTCAACTATAATCAAACAATTTTCAACTATAATCAAACAATTTTCAACTATAATCAAACAATTTTCAATTATAATCAAACAATTTTCAACTATAATCAAACAATTTTCAACTATAATCAAACAATTTTCAACTATAATCAAACAATTTTCAACTATAATCAAACAATTTTCAACTATAATCAAACAATTTTCAACTATAATCAAACAATTTTCAACTATAATCAAACAATTTTCAATTATAATCAAACAATTTTCAACTATAATCAAACAATTTTCAACTATAATCAAACAATTTTCAACTATAATCAAACAATTTTCAACTATAATCAAACAATTTTCAACTATAATCAAACAATTTTCAACTATAATCAAACAATTTTCAACTATAATCAAACAATTTTCAACTATAATCAAACAATTTTCAACTATAATCAAACAATTTTCAACTATAATCAAACAATTTTCAACTATAATCAAACAATTTTCAACTATAATCAAACAATTTTCAACTATAATCAAACAATTTTCAACTATAATCAAACAATTTTCAACTATAATCAAACAATTTTCAACTATAATCAAACAATTTTCAACTATAATCAAACAATTTTCAACTATAATCAAACAATTTTCAACTATAATCAAACAATTTTCAACTATAATCAAACAATTTTCAACTATAATCAAACAATTTTCAATTATAATCAAACAATTTTCAACTATAATCAAACAACAATTTTCAACTATAATCAAAACAATTTTCAACTATAATCAAACAATTTTCAACTATAATCAAACAATTTTCAACTATAATCAAACAATTTTCAACTATAATCAAACAATCAATTTTCAACTATAATCAAACAATTTTCAACTATAATCAAACAATTTTCAACTATAATCAAACAATTTTCAACTATAATCAAACAATTTTCAACTATAATCAAACAATTTTCAACTATAATCAAACAATTTTCAACTATAATCAAACAATTTTCAACTATAATCAAACAATTTTCAATTATAATCAAACAATTTTCAACTATAATCAAACAATTTTCAACTATAATCAAACAATTTTCAACTATAATCAAACAATTTTCAACTATAATCAAACAATTTTCAATTATAATCAAACAATTTTCAACTATAATCAAACAATTTTCAACTATAATCAAACAATTTTCAACTATAATCAAACAATTTTCAACTATAATCAAACAATTTTCAATTATAATCAAACAATTTTCAATTATAATCAAACAATTTTCAATTATAATCAAACAATTTTCAACTATAATCAAACAATTTTCAACTATAATCAAACAATTTTCAACTATAAATTTTCAATAACTATAATCAAACTATTTTCAATTATAATCAAACAATTTTCAACTATAATCAAACAATTTTCAACTATAATCAAACTAATTTTCAACTATAATCAAACATTTTTCAATTATAATCAAACAATTTTCAACTATAATCAAACAATTTTCAATTATAATCAAATCAAATTTTCAATTATAATCAAACAATTTTCAACTATAATCAAACAATTTTCAACTATAATCAAACATATTTTCAACTATAATCAAACAATTTTCAATTTATCAAACATTTCTATAATCAAACAATTTTCAACTATAATCAAACAATTTTCAACTATAATCAAACATTTTTCAATTATAATCAAATCAATTTTCAACTATAATCAAACAATTTTCAATTATAATCAAACAATTTTCAACTATAATCAAACAATTTTCAATTATAATCAATTTTCAATTTTCAAATCAAAAATTTTCAACTATAATCAAACAATTTTCAACTATAATCAAACAATTTTCAACTATAATCAAACAATTTTCAACTATAATCAAACAATTTTCAACTATAATCAAACAATTTTCAACTATAATCAAACATTTTTCAATTATAATCAAACAATTTTCAACTATAATCAAACAATTTTCAACTATAATCAAACAATTTTCAATATCAAACAATTATAATCAAAAATCAATTTTCAACTATAATCAAAACAATTTTCAACTATAATCAAATCAATTTTCAACTATAATCAAAAATCAAATTTCAACTATAATCAAACAATTTTCAACTATAATCAAACAATTTTCAATTATAATCAAATCAATTTTTCAACTTATAATCAAACAATTTTCAACTATAATCAAACAATTTTCAATTATAATCAAACAATTTTCAACTATAATCAAACAATTTTCAACTATAATCAAACAATTTTCAATTATAATAAATCAATTCAATATAATCAAACAATTTTCAATTATAATCAAATCAATTTTCAATTATAATCAAACAATTTTCAATTATAATCAAATCAATTTTCAACTATAATCAAACAATTTTCAACTATAATCAAACATTTTTCAATTATAATCAAAACAATTTTCAATTATAATCAAATCAATTTTCAACTATAATCAAACAATTTTCAACTATAATCAAACAATTTTCAATTATAATCAAATCAATTTTCAACTATAATCAAACAATTTTCAACTATAATCAAACAATTTTCAATTATAATCAAACAATTTTCAACTATAATCAAATCAATTTTCAACTATAATCAAATCAATTTTCAACTATAATCAAACAATTTTCAACTATAATCAAATCAATTTTCAACTATAATCAAACAATTTTCAATTATAATCAAACATTTTCAATTATAATCAAATCAATTTTCAACTATAATCAAACAATTTTCAATTATAATCAAATCAATTTTCAACTATAATCAAACAATTTTCAACTATAATCAAACAATTTTCAATTATAATCAAACAATTTTCAACTATAATCAAACAATTTTCAACTATAATCAAATCAATTTTCAACTATAATCAAACAATTTTCAACTATAATCAAACAATTTTCAATTATAATCAAATCAATTTTCAACTATAATCAAACAATTTTCAACTATAATCAAACAATTTTCAACTATAATCAAACAATTTTCAATTATAATCAAACAATTTTCAACTATAATCAAAACATTTTCAATTATAATCAAACAATTTTCAACTATAATCAAACAATTTTCAATTATAATCAAACAATTTTCAATTATAATCAAATCAATTTTCAACTATAATCAAACAATTTTCAATTATAATCAAACAATTTTCAACTATAATCAAAACATTTTCAATTATAATCAAACAATTTTCAACTATAATCAAACAATTTTCAACTATAATCAAACAATTTTCAACTATAATCAAACAATTTTCAACTATAATCAAACTTTTTTCAATTATAATCAAACAATTTTCAATTATAATCAAACAATTTTCAACTATAATCAAACAATTTTCAACTATAATCAAACAATTTTCAACTATAATCAAACTATTTTCAATTATAATCAAACTATTTTCAATATATATAAAACATTTTTCAACTTTAATCAAACAATTTCAACTATAATCAAACAATTTTCAACTATAATCAAACAATTTTCAACTATAATCAAACAATTTTCAACTATAATCAAACAATTTTCAATTATAATCAAACAATTTTCAACTATAATCAAACATTTTCAACTATAATCAAACAATTTTCAACTATAATCAAACAATTTTCAATTATAATCAAATCAATTTTCAACTATAATCAAACAATTTTCAATTATAATCAAACAATTTTCAATTATAATCAAACAATTTTCAACTATAATCAAACAATTTTCAACTATAATCAAACAATTTTCAACTATAATCAAACAATTTTCAATTATAATCAAACAATTTTCAACTATAATCAAACAATTTTCAACTATAATCAAACAATTTTCAATTATAATCAAACACATTTTCATATAATCAAACAATTTTCAACTATAATTAAACAATTTTCAACTATAATCAAACAATTTTCAACTATAATCAAACAATTTTCAATTATAATCAAACAAATTATAATCAAACAATTTTCAACTATAATCAAACAATTTTCAACTATAATCAAACAATTTTCAATTATAATCAAACAATTTTCAACTATAATCAAACAATTTTCAATTATAATCAAACAATTTTCAATTATAATCAAAACAATTTTCAATTATAATCAAACTTTTTTCAATTATAATCAAACATTTTTCAATTATAATCAAACAATTTTCAATTATAATCAAATCAATTTTCAACTATAATCAAACAATTTTCAATTATAATCAAATCAATTTTCAACTATAATCAAACAATTTTCAATTATAATCAAATAATTTTTTTTCAACTATAATCAATCAATTTTCAATTATAATCAAAACAATTTTCAATTATAATCAAACAATTTTCAACTATAATCAAACAATTTTCAACTATAATCAAAACAATTTTCAATTATAATCAAACAATTTTCAATTATAATCAAACAATTTTCAACTATAATCAAACAATTTTCAACTATAATCAAACAATTTTCAATTATAATCAAACAATTTTCAACTATAATCAAATCAATTTTCAACTATAATCAAATCAATTTTCAACTATAATCAAACAATTTTCAACTATAATCAAATCAATTTTCAATTATAATCAAACAATTTTCAACTATAATCAAACAATTTTCAATTATAATCAAACAATTTTCAACTATAATCAAACATTTTTCAATTATAATCAAATCAATTTTCAACTATAATCAAACAATTTTCAATTATAATCAAATCAATTTTCAACTATAATCAAACAATTTTCAATTATAATCAAATCAATTTTCAATTATAATCAAACAAATTTTCAATCAACTATAATCAAATCAATTTTCAATTCTATAATCAAACAATTTTCAATTATAATCAAATCAATTTTCAATTATAATCAAATCAATTTTCAACTGTAATCAAACATTTTTCAATTATAATCAAATCAATTTTCAATTATAATCAAATCAATTTTCAACTATAATCAAACAATTTTCAATTATAATCAAATCAATTTTCAACTATAATCAAACAATTTTCAATTATAATCAAATCAATTTTCAATTATAATCAAATCAATTTTCAACTATAATCAAATCAATTTTCAACTATAATCAAACATTTTTCAATTATAATTTTCAACTATTTAATATAATCAATTACATTTATTTATAATCAAAATCAATTTTCAACTATAATCAAACATTTTTCAATTATAATCAAACAATTTTCAACTATAATCAAACAATTTTCAACTATAATCAAACAATTTTCAACTATAATCAAACAATTTTCAATTATAATCAAACAATTTTCAACTATAATCAAACAATTTTCAATTATAATATCAATTTTTGAAGTAAATCATCGACTATAATCCAGTGAATGAAGAAACGAAGAAAAGCTCATGCTGAACGTACGGTCTCTCGATGTTGTCTCAGTTTGGTGATGTGAGCTCCTTTTTCTTCCATTCTGTCCGCCAGTCTTTCCAGCTCCCTCTGCAGCTCCTGGTCCAGAGTGGATTCCATCTGGCTCGCCAGCTCCTGGTGTTCACTGTCAGACAAACATCTGGACCATCACTCGAGCAAAACGGACAAAATGCAGTCAGGAAAAAAAAGGTGAATATCTCACAAGCTCATCCGTCCCAGCTCGTCCTGCAGGGCCAAGAGGACTTCTGACAGCGACTCCAGGCTCGGGAGCGTTGGTTCCGGCTCGACACGGTGCTGGGAAGGAAAGTCCCTCTGGAGGCTCTTCTTGCAGCTCGGCCGCTGCAGCGCGCTGATGCGCTCTCACAGCTGAGGCTGGTGGTGCTTCATCAGGTGCAGGATGCTCTGCACGTTGGCGTGGACCGAGTGGCTCGGACTGAGCGACTTCAGGGATCAACGGTCGATCGTCAGAAATCAAACAGTGAAAGAAAGGAAAGATAAATAATGTATTTCAATGAAAGTTGGGACAGTTTTTTTTTTTTACTTCAAATTACTGAACTTGCGACCTTAAAAAATGAATATTGGGCCCTCATCCCTTGACACAACCCTCTCAGTTACGGTGCTAGTACAGCTCTTATAATGCTTTGCCGCCCAGCCAACCAATAACAGAAGGTGACTCTATGACACGGCAACACAGATATAGAATTTAAATACAGTAATGTACAGACTCACAAGCCATCACTAAATAAATCAGTGTGTAGAAAGGCATCATGGGAGTTCACTGCTTTGATGGCACCATAAGTAAGATGGGTTCAGTAATAAGTCCCTCCCACTAAGTTCTGTGGATACGTTTATTACATTAACACCCATTTGTAACAGAGGGGTTTGCAGTTCCTACCTGGAGCTTGTTACAACATATTTAAATAGTAATAAAGTGCTGTGTGACTGAACGACACAAGCTTTTAAGAAACGTTGTGAACTTACGGTTCCTGCGATGAAGGGCATCTGCTTGTGTCTCGGCGAGGCAGATTCCTTCTGTCCAGGCATCTTCTGAAGACAAAACGCAGCATCGTGACGCAACAGTCGGGTGTAGATCAGCTGCAGCCTTCGTTTTTCAAATACCAAGTTTGGCCTTTTTGTCGTCTTCTCCCGCTTCGGTTCTTTGGCACATGGTGACACCAGCTGAAGTGTGAGGTCCAACTCTCGCTGAAGCTGTTTCATGAAATATTCATGTTAGTCCAATCATCCAATTGTCCTTTTTAAAACAAAAATGGTGGTGATGTGCAGGTGTGTTTTTGAGCGACCTCACTAGCCTTTTCTTGTACCACTTTACGCTCCTGCTCCTCTTTCTGAAGTCTCTGCTCCAGAAGTGTGAGCTTCACCTGAAATTAAAAAAATTGTACCGAACTGATCTCTCAGCATTTTACAATGAAAGAAGAAGAAGAAAAAAAACCTGCGTTCTGCTCAGTTTAAGACACTCAGACTCGAGTTTCTTCAGCTTCTCCTGCTGTGTTGGACCGTCAGAGACGCTCGACTTCTGTGCCGAAGCCTACATTAAAAGAATACTCGGTTCAAAAGATGTCCAACAAAATCCATGACAAAAAATAAATGTTATATTTTCTTGACTGGGACAGTAGTGACCATGTCAGTTAATGTCTTAGAAGGTATTAGTGAGGAAGTGCAGTGAAAATCACAGTAGTTGATGAAGTAAAATCAGTTAAAATAGCTAAAGATACTTGGTTGGATGGTTACCATGAACGCTCAGGAACTCTGGTTAACATCAGATTAATTACATTTTTTATTTTAAAGTAATGGCCCAAAGATGATTAGTAGATGCAGAAGAAGAAGTCTATCAGAATAATGAACAGTTGAATTTAACATTTTAATGTTTAAACTTTGATTGTTAAAAGCTCAAATTCTTTTTTTGATTTGTTGTAACAGTAATTTTGACATTGAAAAGTTGTTATTGAATAAATTCATTAAAGTTTTTTAACACTAAGTTTCAATTCGTAGCCTTTGAAATTCAATATAAAAATGTTGGTATAAAAGTGTCACCAGACAATAAAAAAAGACTACCGAGCCAATTGATCAAACTTCCAGCAAATCACTATTGTACAAACATTTTTAAATTAAAATGAAAAGCCTTTGAAAAATGAACGTGGAATTTTGAATTATGAATTAAAAAAATATTTTTTAAATTCAATCTTTCAAGTGCAAAATATCTATTAAATTCAATTATTCAACTTTGTTGACTTGATTGGTAATTGAATAAAATTATTATGCATCTAAAAAAAAATCCTTAAAAAAACATTTCCTCATCCTCATTATATTATCTACTGTTCCCGGTGCGACAGCATTATAAGTCAAAGACGCAATTGTTGTGGATTGTGTTAAAAGCTGTAGTCATTATGAACTGTAAATGAAAATGACAAAACTATTAAAATAGAAAGTAGTACGAGTTGTAAGTAATAGTTATTAGTAAAGCAGTCGAAATATTTTGCTGTAAACAGTTGAATTCAATTCATAAAACTTCTTGCACTACTTGTACTTTTGTTGCTCTGTTTTTTTTAGATTTTTTATTCTTTCAAATGTACATATAGTTATTTATATACGTTTATTTTTACTGTGCACTTTTGTTGGGGGTACAAAGTAAGAATTTCATGGTACGTAGTACCTATGACAATAAACGCTTTGAATCTTGAATAAAATACTTTACTTGATTCTCCATCACAGCGTTTTTGTCCACTTTAACCTTTTCCACCATGTTCCTCATGTATTCCAGCTGCTTCCCCAAAACCTGACAGCGAGACTCTGCAGCTCGTAGCTTAGAGTCGATCCCTTCAAAGATGAATAAATCACAAATGAAACAGAATATTACTGGGATCATTTAAAAAAATACCTTTCTTGTTCGCACTGACATTCTGGGTTCCCCTCCTTGTTGGTTGGGCGTCTACCTTGTGCGCCCCTGTTGTTATCGGTCGGTTTCTCTGGGAGTCACTGGTGACCCTCTGGTAGCGAGTGTTCGTTTCTTGTCGCCTCTCTCCAACTTCTTGATCTTTTCCTGAAGAGCATTCAAAGCTTCCAGGACGGCTGAGACAGAGACGTCCATTACTACGGAGAAGCAACGTCTGCACACAAGAAAGGCCGACTCTTACCCTTGCTCGCGATGTTAGGTCTTCTCTGTGGAGGACTCGGACTGCTTGTTAGGTGAGCAGAAGAGGACTCTGCAGGGAAGTCTAGGACTCTCTGGGTTGGTAGGACTATGTCAGGAGGTTGGTAGTTGCTGCCAAAGTAGCTTTTGGATGGTGAGTTTAAACCCTGCAGACAGATTTCATGTCAGAAGCACACAATGCAATGAAACACACAATTCAAATGACCTGGAAAATACGATTTACCTACAGCTTAATATATAACTAAAATCAATGTACATCACAACGTACGTTATTTAGTTTAGCCAACTCACGTTGTTTTCGCTTTTTAACAACTGTTTAGTTAGTTTTCAACAACTATACTGTCGACATTAAATATATAAATGTAACATAAACGTCAATTATATTTGACTCAACAACACATCGAGTTATAG
>JACEEU010000971.1:0-25901 GCA_016630915.1 Callionymus lyra
TTCCAGGCACCAGTCAACAAAGTCCTGGACAAGTCCCAGTGCGACCCGTCATCCCTTAATGAGGCCGACTATGACTGAGTCGTCCGAGAACTTTTGCAGGTGACTGGTGGGAGACAGGTGTTGGAAGTCTGCAGTGTACAGTGAAAAGAGGAACGGTGCCAACACTGTTCCTTGGGGGACCCCTACACTGCACAGTACAGTCTTCGAAACACCATCCCGGGTCCTCACGAACTGTGGACGGTTGGTGAGGTAGTCCACAATCCAGTGAGGTGAGTGTCCGTTCCAGACAGCTCCAGCTTGTCCCTCAATAATATATACAAATAATATTAAATTGGTTTTCAACTTAATGTTAAATATTTTGAAATATATTAATATATTTAAAGTCAAGTTAATAGTGTTTCAATGAGGAAAAATCTAAACATTTCAGTATGTATATTTTTGTTTAGGGTGCTTAACAGATGCTATTGATATGGTACCAAAAAACTGCCTAAAGATGGAACTGAAATTTTAAAAAACAAAAGTTATTTTTTCTCCTGTCAGTGTTGTTTTTGGGGATTCATTTTCTCAATTGTATCAGACTTAGTTACTCTTTGTCATTTTATTGTTCCACATGTGCAGTGAATAACTATCATGTATATTAAAATGAAATCAAATTGGTGCTGGTTTGTAGGTTTTTTTAGTTCTTTTTCATTCTTCTTTTCATAATTTCATTTTATTTCAGTTAATCAAGAATAGTAGATGTTTTTTCCAATCTTACTTAATACAATAACAATTTTGGAGCACTTTCTTTTTCTTTTTATTTAATAAAATTACTTTTACGTAACACTTTGACAAAAATCCTGCCACTGCCACTGGGAGGAACTCACTGTCTCTCTTTTTTTTAAATGTTTGGCAACAGATCACACCAAGCTCTCGTTTGCCGGGTTTATTTCTCAAATGACGGTAAAGGTAGAGGCAGTAGAAATACATGTTATCCATGCAAAGAGTCCAGGATGATTTCAACCTTGAGGATTTATTCACACGAGATGGATGGGGAAGTTAATGACTTTTAATGATGAGCTGATGATATGTAGGTGAGTTCGCAGTTGGCAGCAGACGGTGAGACTCGCCAGGCTGGACCCAAAAATAGAGCGAATGATGTGATCCGCAGACTGTACGCTAATTGTATCCTGACAGAGAGAGAGCGAGCGAGAGAGAGAGAGAAGAAGCCCTTTCTTAGGGAGAGCGCTGAAATGTCATCGAGATGTCCATCATATATAAAAGTTTCTTAAGATCTTCCTCTGGCATGGAGTTTAGATTTGGATTTATTCTATTTTTTTTTTTCGTTTTTATCTGTGAAAGGGAAAAAAAAAAGGTTTCGTATCAAAATATGTCACATGAACACACTGTGTATCATATATTGATTGCATGATTATTTCAGTTTTATCTTAACCCCTTGACGCCTGAATTAATTTGCAATTGTTCAAAAAAAAAATTGTGTGTTTTTGCTTTCAAGCAGAGACTAAATTAAGTGAAGATAACATTTTTTACTGTAGAACATAAAATTATTGTAAAATTGGGTATGTCGCAAATTAGCGACAACAGGCATTAGAGGACCAAAAAATAATAAAAACATATTTCCCATCTTAAGCATGAAATTTTATTTTTTAATGCCAACATATACATTACAGTGGTAAGAAAACAAAAATAAAAAAAAAAGTGACTCAAGTCTTCCCCAGAAGCGTCACGTGCAGACGTGTCACTAATAAGCTGCTCGTTTCTGGTCCCACAGTTTGTTCTCTGGTGCGAGGAATCCCCAGGTGTGCAGGTGCACTGAGTAAAAGCTAACACCAAGATATGCAGTACCTGAATATTCAACAACAACAACAACAACTAATACTATAATAACAACGATAACCCCTGAGTTATCTATCATAACCTCAGGTTCTACGAGTTGGTGCGAAGCCCTCCAACGGCTTCGCTATTGGTTTACCCCGAGGCACCGCCTCGTCTCTGAGAAAGCCTAATGAACTCGCCACCCAGCAGGGGGCAGTCCACTTCCTATAAAGGCGGGAAGCACCCGCCGCACTTTCTCCAACTGAAAACTCAGCGAGAAGGGCGGCCGCTGGGCGACGAGGTTGGAGGGCTTCGCACCAACTCGTAGAACCTGAGGTTATGATAGATAACTCAGGGGTTCTACGTCATTGGTGCTCCGCCCTCCAACGGCTTCGCTATTGGTTTACCCAAAAGGCGAAGCCTGACGGGATAAATGTACCCCCAGCTGGACGCCGCTCCTGGAGCAGCATCGCTAGGGCCCCGCCGGCCCAGGGTCCAAAACCACTTGAGCCGTGGGCCCTGAGGGGGGGCACAGCAGCGCTCAAAACAGTATGAGCTACTGATCCCGCCGTTACGTCGAGGAGATAGGCCTTAGCGAAGGTAGACGTGGACGCCCAAGAGGCAGCTGAGCAGATATCCTCTGCTGCCACACCCCGCAAAAGAGCCACTGAGGCTCCCACGCCACGGGTGGAATGTGCCCTCAGACCGCTAGGAGCGGATCCACCCGCTGCTCGGTAGGCCCGGATAATGGCCGATCTCACCCAATGAGAGAACCTCTGGGGGGGAGACCGCCTCTCCCCGCCCGGCATCTACCGTGGCAGACAAAGAGGGCATCAGAGCGCCTAAACTCGGCCACCCGCCGCAAGTAACAGGCCAACGCCCTCACTGGACACAACAGGTGGAGACGTTCCTGACCCGGGTCCGAGTGGGGCAGCGGGTGAAAGGCCCGCAGCGTGAAGGTCGTCGCCCGGAACAAGGAACTCAGAATCTTCGGGCGGAACGCTGGGTTAGGACGCAAAGACACCGAAGACTCCTCGACGCCAAAGGAAAGACACTCGGGGCTAATGGAGAGGGCACAAAGCTCACTTGCTCTCTTCGTGGTTGTTAGTGCCAGAAGGAGCGATACCTTGAAAGACAAGATATCCAGTGGGACTTGGTCAAGAGGCTCGAAGGTCGGGCCTGTGAGAGAGCCCCAAGGGATGGCCCACGGGGCCCCGACCGCCATGCGCACCAGCTCTGGGAACCAGAGCGCCCCCGGGGAGTCTGGTGCTACTAGAATTAACCTCAGCCCCCCCCGCCTCGTCCTCCGAATCAAGGGGAGAAGGAGCCGCGGAGGAGGGAAGGCGAACAGCAGACCGACCGGCCACCTCGAATGGGCTAAAGCGTCCACGCCTAGTGGGGGGCAATCCGAAGCCCTGAGGGAGAACCAAAGAGGGCATTTGAAGTTCTCCTTGCTGGCGAAGAGGTCTGCAACCGGGTGACCGAATCGAGACCAGATCTCGCTTGCCACTGCCTCGGACAGACCCCATTCGTCCTGGCCCCCTCGAAGTCTGTCCGCTACTGCATTCAGCTCCCGGTATGTGCTGGGCTCTGAGCGAAAGCAGGTGACAGTCCGCCCACAGCCAAATCTTCTTTGCCACACTCTGGCTGGGGATCTGACTCCACCTTGGCGATTTACGTACGCCACGGCGGTGGAGCTGTCTGATAGTACTAGGACGTTGGACCGTGACAGTTGGGGAGAGAGGTGAAGCAGGACATTGTGAATCGCCTTCAGCTCTAGCCAGTTTATGTGTCTGAGCACCGGACTGCTCCAGACCCCACTGGCGTAGGCCTGACCCGAGGTGCCTCCCCAACCTGTCAGAGAAGCGTCTGTAAACACTTGAGTGTAACGAAGGACGCAACCCAATGGAACTCTCCGCCTGAGGTTGGCGTGAGAGTTCCAAAACTGGATGTCCTGCAAAACCCGAGCGGGAAGGCGCACTTTCCGACCTCTTTCTAGCTTGAGACGACCAAACCATCTCTGAAGCTCCCTCATGTGCAGCAAGCCCAGCCGAACAACCGTGTGGGCTGCCGCCATGAGCCCCAGGAGGGACATAACAGTGCCTGCTGTTGTCACGTGACACCGAGCTTCCAGCAACTGTGTTGTCAGTCGGAGAATGGGCTGGATACGCACGTCCGGGAGGCGCGCGTATCCTTCCTCCGAGTTCAACAGTACCCCCAGGTAGACTAACTGTTGAACTGGAGTCAGAGCGCTCTTGCTGAGGTTCACTGTGAACCCCAGGGTGGCAATATGGCTCAACACCTTCTGTGTGTGAGCGTAACTTTCTGCCTCTGACCTGGCAAGGATCAACCAGTCGTCCAGATAGGTCAATATCCTTACCCCACTCACTCTCAATGGCTCCACTGCCGCTTCCACACACTTGGTGAAGGTCCTGGGTGCCAGAGAGTAGCCGAACGGGAGTCGAGTGTATTGAAACACCCGACCCTCGAGGGCGAAACGCAAGTACTTTCGATGTCTCTTGACTATCGGTATGTGAAAGTACGCGTCGGTCAGGTCGATAAGTGTCATCCAATCTCCTGGACTTACACCTGAAAGCAGTTTCTTTACCGTCAACATGCGAAACGGGCGGGTAGCTATGAACTTGTTCAAATAGCTGAGGTCCAGAATGGGCCTCCAACCCCCGGTCTTCTTCGCCACGAGGAAGTACCGGGAGTAAAACCCTGTCATCATCTCGGCTGCAGGGACCAGTTTTAAGACCTCCTTCTGCAGCAGAGTAGACACCTCGTTTCTCAAACAGGATAATTTCTCCTGCTCCGCCATACACGTCCAGAGAATCCCTGAAAAACGCGGGGGTTGGCGGGCAAATTGTAGCGCATAGCCCCGCCTGATTACTCCCCCCAGCCAAGTGGGTCTTAGAAGTAAAACCAGGCGACTCCAAGCCGAATAATGTTCTGTCAGAACCGCAGCCCTGGCGAACCTTGGGTAGTCCTCCGGCCCGCACCCCAAGGTCGGGCCGTAGACGAAAGGGCATCACACAAGCCGCGTCTCTATCTCTTGAATCCACAGAGCATGTACTCGAGTTGGATTCACTAGAACCCCCACTCTCATACATAAAAACCGGCTCTGTGGGAGAAGCGCGCAAGTGCGCGTGAGACACCTCAGATGCGCGTTGTGCGTGTTCCCTTCCCCCCCCGGAAGTCTTCCCAACTCCCTGAGCACTTCTTAGTGTCACCGGAGCTGACAAAACCCGCGATGTGGAGGAATGTGCTGGAGAATTAACCCGGAGCTGAAGTGAGTTAGGTCGCGCGCGTCGGCACCGCATCACTCACCCGGTCCCGTACATTCTCCAGCCCCGCTGGCGGTCCCGACCTGTTCGTCACTCGTGAGATCCGACCGCCACGCACCTCTCCAGTTGATCGACCAGACAGGACGGAAGTTCCTCGCCCTCGCCTGGTCTCAGGACGGCGAGAAAACTTGCGCGTAAAAACACCAGGTTGCGTCAGTTCCATGGCGCTTCTCCGCCGCCAAACGTGACGTCCTCCACGGTGCCAGTGCTTGTAGACAGCGCTGTGGGGGAAGGAACAACCTCCGGTCAACATAGACATGTCCGGACTAGTTCCACTCACCTCAGCTGTCACGCTCTGTCGGGCACGAGCGCTGGTCGACACGGAAGTAAACACAGCTGACTCAGCCGGTCTCGCGGACCTCTGCTCGTCTGTAAACAAAACACATGTGGTTGGAGTCTGCCCCTCATTCGTGTGGACAGACTCCGTTATTGCAGTCTCGGTATGACCCGGGCGAAGGGGTTTAAAACCTCCTTCGGACTGTGTTATGAGAGGAAAATCACGCCGTCTATGAACGGCGGAGCATGTTAGCTTAGCATTAGCGGCGAAAGTTTCTAATGACGCCTGTGAATACGTCACACTCACAGGCGGAAACACATGCACGCTACCAACATCTCTCTCAGAACGAACCACAGAAACGTCATACGTTCTCTTAGTTTTATTTACATAGAGCCCTTTGAAAGAGTAGGGGGGAGGAGGGTTCCCCCGAGACGAAGCCTCGACGCCTCTGCGTCCTCGCCGCTGCGGGTCCCTCAGTCTCCGCTGCGGCTGCTGGCTCCCCGGCTCCTGCTGCGGAACCCGGCGACGCTCGCTCGTCGCCCGCCGCGGCTGTTGCCGTTGCTGCTGGTGCTGCTGGGGCGGCTGGCTCTGGTGACGCTTTCCCCCCGCACCAGCTGATGGGGCCGACGAACGGGCTCTCCGTCTCCGAGCGCCGGACCCCCGTCGCGCCTCATCCTCACGTCCATGCAGGTGATGGCAGAGCTGCGCTGACTCCTGCTGCGCTGCCTCCTGCCGGGCCACGACGTTCCGGAGCTCCGGACCGAACAGGGTGTCCTCCGTTATCGGTCCGTCCAGGAGGAGCCTCCGGTCTCTCTCCGGCAGCGCTGTGGCCAGGTCTAGCCACAGGTGCCGGTGGCCCAGCTGTCCAGCGTCGCGTAGTCCCCCTCCCAGGATCGCGTACGCCTGCGACATCCGGAGGAGCGCAGCCACCAAGTCCTTGACTTCCTCCAACTCCGAAGGTCCAAGGTGAGCCGCACCGCACAGGAGAGCCATGTTGTTTGCGAGGGAGACCACCTGCGTCCCCCCCCTGTAGGATCTGTTAAACAACATTGCCGTCAACCTGTCTTCAGCTCTAGGCAGAGCTACAGGGCGGCCTGGCCACAGTCGAGCTCCTGGGTCGAGGGCGGCACGTACCGTATCCGAGGGCTCTGGGACACCGACCGCTTCGACATCCCCCGGCTCG
Source organism: Callionymus lyra (assembly GCA_016630915.1). Classification (NCBI taxonomy): domain Eukaryota; kingdom Metazoa; phylum Chordata; class Actinopteri; order Syngnathiformes; family Callionymidae; genus Callionymus; species Callionymus lyra. The sequence continues at coordinate 6,623 of JACEEU010000971.1, forward strand.
GAACCGAACAGGGTGCTCGGATCCGCCTCATAACACCGCCGGTCGTCCTCCTCATCGTAGTTGGCCCACGACCTGGCTGGAGGACGCGGCGTGCGCCGACGGGCCTCGTATGCTCCCCGTCTCCTACGGACCTCCTCGGGAAGCATACGGCAGGCCCCACAATCCGCAAACGCGTGATCTGGGCCTAGGCAGACGAAGCAGAGAGCGTGTGTGTCCCCCCTCCCCAGGGGGGTGTCACACGTTAGGCACAAAGACACATCTACATCCACGTTCATGCTCACGTCCGCCATGCTGTATCCAGGAGCTTTCTCGCTGAGTTGAAAATGGAGGAAGTGCGGCGGGTGCTTCCCGCCTTTATAGGAAGTGGACTGCCCCCTGCTGGGTGGCGAGTTCATTAAGCTTTCTCAGAGACGAGGCGGTGCCTCGGGGTAAACCAATAGCGAAGCCGTTGGAGGGCGGAGCACCAATGACGTAGAACTGAGCTGTTTCAATTGTGGGGTGCCTTACTCATGAAACTCCCAGAAGCAATTGTTATTTTTGTTCAGGCACAAGTGAACATTGCACTAAGAACACTTGAACACAGGGTCAGTTTTCCTTTCAAAGACATCAAAGGAATGCACCAGCCCTTTTGTGTCACAAAGCACAAATATTTTATATCTGGCTTCTTGGGGACATATTGTTTTAAACTTGATTTTCCTTTGAAAGGAACCATTTGCTCGTCAACACAGAGCATTTGCTCTTGTAGAACAGCCTGAAATTTGGGAAGAAGTGCATCAATCAGTGGCCTTATTTTGAAAAGTCTGTCATTGTTTGGTGCCATGTTGTCATTGAAATGGATGTAATGTTGTATTTCTTCCCACTCTACTCTGTCTTTTTGTTCAGGAGTAGCTACACTAGGAAGCTCATCATCCTATTCAGCAGTGAAGCTTTCCTCACTGCTGTCACCTGGTGTTTTAAAAATAAACACCATTGAAAAGTGCAGACTATTCTATTTAGGTTAGGTTAGGTAGAACTTTACACAACCTGCTCTCAAGGCGAAGTCCTCAAATATGTGGCTTACAACACAAAAGCTGAAAGTCTGTACAATACAATATTATAGCATTATTACTGCTATGTTCACCACCTTGTGCAGGTGTGTATTCCTCATCAACTTCTCCCCTCTCACTGAGACAGATGTCCTCACTCTCAGCGGGTGGAACTCTGGTTTCTACAGGAGTTCGCTTACCATAAAACATTCCTGAGGAAAAATAAACATCAAAAATTGAATTCATAAAACATGCTACACGATTACAGATTGATACAAGAATTGTTTTGGCTATAGAAAGCGTGTGACGGCTAAAATCCATCTGAATATATTAGTGTGTACTGCGCCATTGCGCATCTGGCCATACTGATTCATTTAGCCCTTATGGACGAATGTCGCGAATTCGCGACAAACCGAAAACTTGAAAGATCTTCAAAAATTACGTTCAAAACTACTTTATTTTACTTTTCCTAGTTCCACTGACAAACAATAAGCAGACGTGTATTTTTTTTTTACGGTAACTTACCTCAAACAAGACGATCCTTTCGCGCTTCCAACTTTGAATGGGTTGCGCAACACCAGGAAGAAAACACAATCGTAAACCGGACGTGGTTTTAAATGTTATTGGTCCTACGAGAAACTAGTGATTGCAAAACGTTCCTAGGTTCCTATCGAAGAGGCATGAACCAACATTAGGGAAACTCGCGCACGATCTCTGGTGATTCTTAATGGAAGCGGTATGTCACGAATTCGCGACACTCTGCGTTAAATTCAAAGACATTTACAAAAAAAAAAACCTACATTCACACTGTGCATTCCTCCGTGCATTTGAACAGCACATTGATATGTACGTATGTCCTCGCTCAGATGACAGACGTGGCACCGTGCCCGTCGACGCTGCTCTGCATTCCAATGACCATTAATTGAGAACCTGCCCATCATCCGCTCCCTGATTGATGACATAATTAAGGGCCTCGCTCTTTGATGGAGATGCCTGGCAAACTCCTGTCTGTTAGACCTTTGTGCGGATTTGAGGCCCCGGTGTTCCCGGGAGGTTCGGTCTTAAGAAGAAAGTGGATTGTTCCTTCATGTGTCTTGTGTGTTTATGTGTGGATGGAGTTCTCTCAACCTGCTCTCCTTAACAATGAAAGCTCGGGGAAGTTTATTAAATTAAAGTGCCTCTCAGGCAATCATGCCAAGGTCAGAGAGATGCTGCGCAAACTGCATCTGGCACCAACTTTCCTCGGTGTGTGGAGACGCTTATCAGCAGATGCGTGCGGTTTATGTTTAGCAGTGGCTGAGTATTGTGGAACATGGAAAATTGGATTGTCACTGTTGGTTTGGTTTCCTGTACATCAGCGGGAAAATGAACTTTCGACAATGGAACAGTATGAGGTCGAGATCCGAGGCCTGTACTAAGACCCCAAAAAGCAACGGATGGAATTGTTTGCTCCTCGTTCACAAGGTTCTTTTGAGAAAATAAAGGTATATATATTTGATAACTGACAGCTCATTATTTTACTATCTTCATTATGTTTACCCATTAATCTTATTGTCATTGTTGAATATTTTTTAAATGTATTATTGTATTGTATTATATTATTTTATATAATTATTTATTATTATTATTGTATTATCATTATTATTTTTAAATGTTATTATTGTACTTTTATTTTTTTTCTTTAATTATTGCTTCCGTTATTATTTTTTATTATCTTTTCTGTATTTCTTAATTTAATGTGTATGTATATATTTTATTTTTTCTTCAACTGCTATGACAAATTTAAATTTCCCCAATGTGGGAAGAATAAATCATCAATTCATCAAATCAATTATTTTTAAGTTTGAGTATTTTTTACCAGCAGTATATTTTGAGCCAATTGTCGATCAAAACATAAAACATACAGACCAGCACAGAGGTTAATGAAGCTTGCTAATTTGATGGATTTTTTTTGTCAGTGTGTTCCTGTGTGTGTTGTGAGTCCATTAATTGATATATTCATTCAGGGCTACATTCCAGCTGCTCTTATTCTTATTTTTTATTTATCGTGTCTCTTGTCTAACCATGCATGTCTTACTGCTTTTACATTATTATTTTTCATTCAATAATGTGATTTGCATACCAACAATATATTGACCTACTTTGCAAAATCATTCTCGATCAAAGTTAACTTTAATTGTCTGCAAAATAATGTCCTATGACGTGATATGAAGGATTAACGATTTTTACTCAACATGAATTGGAATCATTTTCTAAAATCTGAACTAACATCTTATCACTAATACTATAAACAATGTGATTATGTTTATTTGCAAGGCTTGGACTAATCCCAGTGGGGTCAATATTATAAAGTTATTAACATTATCACAAGTGTCCTGAACCATTTTGTATTTGCTTTTATTTTGTGTAGGTCCTTTAATGCACCTCACCTTTGTTTGTTCTTGACTTAGCTATCAACACCAGCCGCTGCTACTACTTAAGCTTCCTGGTTCCAGTCCGTGGTGTCAGATTGACTGGTAATGCTGACCACCCTTTATCCTTGTATTCTCTCTTGTGTTTAGTTTTTACAGTTTTTTTTTTATGTGAGTGTGATTTTAATCCTATGTGCGCCTTCATTTATTTTTTCAATCACTGCCATATGCTTGTGTGTAAATGTTGTGTTGACAAAGCTTTTGTTATTTCTTCTGCTGATTGTTTTGTGCGTCCACACGTTTGCTATTTAATCCTTAGAAACCCTCTTGATTGTTTCGAAGTCTCTTCGCCACATGGGTTTCTGACAGAGAGAAGCCACAATAAGACAAATCCTTTAAAAAAGACTTCTGGCTTCAGAAAGTAACCCAGAATAATTGATTGAAAATTCGGTTTGGGTTTTTTTTGTACGGAGAACATGCAGTAACAGAATTACTTTGGTGCATGTTTAAATGTGGTTTAGTGGTTGGAGTCCAAACTCAATGGATGTGCAGATAAATTATCAGCTTGCTTCAGATGTTTGAAGGTCAATAGAAATCTTATGGAATCTCAGGACAAAAATTATGTTATAATGTTTTATGAATATTTCACCGCATTAACCAAACACCACCAGAGGTCGAATGTAAATCCCATTCCATTGTATAGTATTCTGAATTAAACTAGTGTATAAGTGGGATTAAATGAGATCAAAGTACATGCAGGAAAACACTGTATTGTAGTTACCAGTAATGATCTCTTCAAACTGAGGCTCCCAATTGCATTCATCACATATAGAAGATCATCCAAATAGACAGGTCAAAAAATAAAAAAGGAAATGATACAATTAGGCAGTAGATCACGACAGAAGCGGCCATCGCCACAAATGAAGTGTGTGACGGGCCGCTAATAAGAAGTCTGCCATAATGTATGTGAGCCTGTCGGACTGTGCATGATCCTGATGAGAAGAAACACATTGTGCATAATCAATGGCCGACGCTGGTACAGACAGATTCCAAGCTATGGATTATCTTCGCAATGATGATGTCAAAAAGCAAATTTTATCCCGTTAGAAATATATTCGGGTATGCTGGAAGTGCACCCCAGTGTGGCCCCTGAAGCGTAGGATTAGACAGTCGCAGAAAACATCAACAAAATATGGAGAAATGTGCTTAATGAGAACATGAGGCCAAGTTACGACAGGGATGTTTTCCAGAGCTTAATATAATTCTAGATGGAGGAAAAACAGGCGGCTCTTGGAAACTGCTCGTCATGTTGCCCTAAACTTGACAGAAGCTTGTGGAGTCTGGCGGAGATAAATGGCTAAAATATGTAAAGTAGAAGAGCCCTGCAAATAATGTAACAACCGGTTAAAACTGACTTGAACGTTGTCGTGGATATTATTTGGAGAGCAGATGAAAAAAAACCAAATTTGGCCTGCTTACAAAAAATGTCAATAAAGAGTTGCTGAATTATTTTCAGATTGTTTTCTTGTTTCAGTGATGTTTCCCCCTCTAGAATTGTTGTTGAGCAGGTATTTAAATGTTCTTTAATCTGATCTTTTATGTTTTGTCTAATACCAAAAACGATTTTGAAGGGCAACTTTATACTCAAAATAGCTCACGTATTACCTTCTTGAATATACAGTAATATCGTAGGTTATGGTGGGGGAAATGTCCAAAAGTTTTTTCTTCATTCTTGAGTCTGTATCATATCAATTAAATGTTATAAAATACCCGTTTTTAATTGTAATATTATTACCATTATCAGTAGAAATGTAGGTTAGCGGTCCGTACATAGGTTTACTCCGGGTTCTCAAGTAAGTAAGTAAGTAAAGGTTATTTGTAAAGCGCCTTTCTAGACCAGGGTCACAAGGCGCTTTACCAATCAAAAACAATACAGAGTTAAAATATATACTTTAAAAGAGGAAGACGCATAAGACTAACACAGGAGTCCCAGAAAATCAGGGAAAAGCCTGCAAGAATAAGAGGGTCTTAAGATGCTTTTTGAAGGACTCCATCAAACAAAGAGTTTGTTCCAAAGCTTCAGAGCAACAGCATGAAAGGATTTCTCTCCTCTGGTCTGGAAGTGTGTTCAGGAACCATCAGTAGATTCTGATCTACAGACCTAAGAGCCCATAAATGTAAGTCTGGATCAGATCAGTGATGTAAGGAGGAGCCTGACCATGAATAGCTCTGAGAGTAAGAATCAGAATTATAAAATTTGTCCTATCAGCCAGTGAAGAGTTTAAAGGATCAGGGAAATGTGAGTTATTCTACTGGAGCAGGCCAGAATTCTCGCTGTAGAGTTTTGTATTAAAAACTTACAATTTGTCCTTAAGCGTTAGAGTGAATAAATTATTGTGTGTCTTTGTGCGCTATGTAACAGATCAGCGACCAGTTTTAAGTGTCCCCTGCCTTTCTCCCTGTTGCTGGGATAGCCTCCCATTCAGGGAATCAACGATAGAAAATGGATGAATTATTATTAATATGCATGTTCTGCCCCTGGCATTGAAAGTGAATTTTGTTCTTAACGTGTGTGGGATACGTGTCTGTACCTTTTAAGAGGGAATGCTATAAGGGAGGGGCTGCTAGTTAGGTGACCGGAAGTCACCTGCACGTTATTCACGTAGAGAGAGCATGCAGGAACAACAGTTTGATCAGCTCTTCCATTAAGATTTAGTTCTTCATCTTCTTGTTTGTTAAAGCAACGTCTGTAAGTATTATCTTTATTTTCCATGTGTTGGATTATAGATTTACCGTTGTATGCTTACTGTTTAGCTTTATTAATACCTGCCTTATGTTTGTACTGTCTTTACAGTTTCACGAAATTACCATTAAACTACATGAGTAATCCTCAACACGCTTTGGAGTTTTTCGGGAAACGTTTAGCTGATTGGAGAGTTAGCTTGCTTGGCTAGCGAGCCCAATACAGTGAAAAGACGGCAACACAGCTAACAAGATAGTCGAAGACAGCCATCTTACAGAGCTAAATTGCTAAGCGGCTAACGGAAAGACATCCATACAGCCTGTATGCCTTCATATCTGTTGCTGGTATTAAAAACGCACCGTCATGTCAGCAGCTAACGGTATAAACAAAGAAAACGGAGATAACGATTCCGTGAGCTCTCGCTCTTCCAGTACATCGTCCAGCTCAAAGATGTCTATGGCTGTGGCCATGGCCAAAGCAAAAGCTGAAGCAGCGCAAGCTAGAGCGGCACATTCAAAAAAGGAAAAGTGAATTAAAGGTAGAGCAAGCACGGATTAACGCCACTCTTGATGCATTAAACTACATGAGTAATCCTCAACACGCTGTGGAGTTTTTTGGGAAACGTTTAGCTGATTGGAGAGTTAGCTTGCTTGGCTAGCGAGCCCAATACAATGCATTTTATCTGATAGTGAATGTACACAACCAAATCCATTTGAAAGACATAGAGCCGCTCAATGCCCTCTCAACAAAAACAGTTGACGATAAAAAAAAGTTTGCAAATTCTGCAGGAAAGAGTTTCCTTCTAAACGCAGTACTCCCGGCTTGAAATACCAGATTAACGCCAAGCATATGTTCATCTGGGATTCCGCTAGCTCTTTGGTTTACTTGCAGCCAAGCTTGCGACAAACAATCCTCATGGACCAACCTGTTTTGCAAGTTTTTTAAAAATACTCCCGCAATATTTCAGACTGAACATTCCCTGTAGCCTGGCAACAATCAAACAACGCACCGTTTTATTTTAAAGTGTAGCCAATGATGCCAGACCCAAGCAGCAAGTATTAGTCACGTTTGCTTTAATATACTGTATGACATACAATTCTTCTGTTGTTTTTTTTGTTGCCTTTTTAGAATACTGTTCCATCCATCGTTGAAAGTGTATTTCCACACTGATGTATTAAAGGAAACCAAATCAACAGCGAAAAGCTTATTGAGGTGATTCAAAAGCTGTTTCAATAAAGCTTTGTCATTTTTTTTTGGCAATCTGATTGTTAGTACCGGCTGCTTACCTGCTAATATAAAAGTTGGTCTGTTACATTTATTATTGAATCATCCTGGCATGTATATTCCCTTGTGATTAATTAAGAATAAAAATGAATGATAATATTTCTAAATTAATTCTCAACAACCCTGTGATCAATCTGTATATAATATCAATGAAACTGTGACCTCAATTAGAATCTAAAAGTTGATTTTACATGTTGGTTGAAAACACAAAAACACATACTAATGTATGTTCCAATTTATTTATCTATTTAATATTTTTCTTTCTTTCTTTTTTTTATTATTATATTATTTATTTGATTTAAAATTAATCAAAATCAGAAGGTGGTTAGTCTTTTTTTTTAGTTACAGTGCATTATGGGTCTTTTTGCAAGGCAGCCTTGACGTAGTGGTTAAATAGTGTTTCTATGAACTGTTGTCAAGGATATCAGAGAAATGTAACTACTTAATGCTGAAACTTGACCCGATCACCTCTGCATTCATCATCTGGAGTAAATTGAATTCCAATCCATTCATTGCCTGTTCAAGCAAGAAATGAACCGCCTTCAGCTCAAAGTCTGCTCGGGATGCATCTGGAAACATAACCGCTCTCTTAACAGTTTCCTGTGGTAGCTGTGGAGTTCAAACAAGTTGATTTGGAATCTGAATTAATTGTGACCCACCACGTGTGTAAAAGTAGGGCGCTCCAACTTCCTGAAAGTTTCCCGTCGTAAGTTGCAGCATAATTTCTGCATCCTCTGCGCCTCGACATAGCTGCGGCGCAGGAGTGCCATTTGTTTGCTTGTTCACAGATAAACATCATCATCAAGTGTTGAGCTCAACAGAGTGAGAAACAGAACGGCAGGCGTGATCCAATGATTAAATGACAAAAGTGCTGGCGGAGCTACGCGCTCAATGAGTGCTTTCCAATGAGCTGCTGCGTGTATTCCGTGGTGGTTTTCAGGGATGTCTGAAGCTGATGACTCGCTATTGGAGTGCCTCCACGTCCCACGGTGAGATTCAGTTCTGCAGGCCAAGCTCGAGCACTATCAGATGGTTGTCAGTACACCAGTGGCGTCTGCAGCATATGCTTAATTGGCAGCATGAACCTCTGCTTCCCTGTCTGTGCTCCAAGTCATTACCATGCAATGTGCACCCCGGACCCGGGGCTCATAGGAGCCATTTTCTCGCCGTCGTAACGTTTAAACAGCTATGAGCCACTTTTGCTTCATGTAAGAAAAAAAAAAGACCTTGCCCCCCGTGGACTCCAGTGTTCTTTTTTTAGCAGTGTGAACAGTCATCACCTTTCCAAAAGTGTCTTTGCCTCGTTCTCAAGAGATTTTTGTCCTCTCCTGCTTTTTTTTTTTTGGTCCGCTTTGTGTGAGGAAAGGGGAGCAAGGACTTGTTTCTTGTTACTTGTTAAGTACATGTTTTATATTGGGCTGCACATTTCTCTAGAGTTCATTTTAAACGTGTTCATTGTCTTTTTATTCATTCATGTGTGTGTCATTATTTTCAGAGTCCACTAGATGGCGGTCTCTGCCCAGTTTTCTAACTGTTTTAATGAAACTATAAAATCACATTGTTTTCAAACGTGACACTGCTTCTTTGTCAAGACCATCACTAGCTTAAACGGCCCATAATTTATAAAGAAAGACTGTCCTTGTTATGTCGTTCTTTTCTCCACTTTGCCTATTCAGATAATAAATAATGGGCTTTCATACACACCACAAGCTATTAGGTAAGTTATAAAATAAGACCTGTTATTGTGCTCATGTTTTCAATATTTTTTTTAAATACTATCATTATCATGTCTTGGAAATATGACTTTTGATGTTGCAGGTTGACAAATGGTCTTTTATTTATATATATATATATATATATATATATATATATAATGTGTATATATATATTTGCAGTCATCAGCAGGTGACTGTTCTAAGTCACAATTTTGAGGCCTGTTACTTCAACTCCTCTCTATAATGTGACTTGTTAGTGTTGCGAGGTCTCAGGTGGCCCAAGACAACCACTGTGCTGCGAAAGAAATTGAGTTTAAAGGTTATGGAGAGGCATGGTATGGTTCACAACACCTCTAATGTTCACTAATGCTACTTAATGACAAAGAGGATAAAGCAACACTACGTATCATTTTTTCATTTGTATTTGATCGATTTGTTCTATTTTTGATCGGTGAACGCAACTTTCTGGAGAGTCGGTGAGTGTCTGTCCATGTAACCACCACACAGGTTTTCATGTACAGAAATGAAATATTGTGTTCCATTTACCAGGAAGAGTAAAGCAGTGCTGACACAACAAGACCTCTTATCTCGTTTTGTAAAGCATTACACAAATGCATTTTGTGAGGCCCTAGATTAAAAAGGCTAAAACTAGCTTTTTGGCTAATTCTGGCTTTTTTATCATGAAATTGCACTTTCCCCTTTTAAATAAATTAATTTTAATTGAATTTGTATGTGGGTCATTAAAAGCAACTGTGTTGTGACATTGCAGTGTCACTGTTCTGACACATGGGGGAGCCAGAAACAATATTATAGTACTATCATTTTGTTGCTTTAAGACTACTGGAGACTAACGATACCTTCATTCTTTTGACAATATGTCTTTACTTTTTCATGAAAATGTTTAATAATATTTCTTAAAATATGAGTTATTAACTCACTTTTGAATCAGTAATAGGCCATGCGCTAGTTTCTATGTAACAAGATGGTCCCATCATCGGCTGCAAAAGGCAGTATTCTTTCTTATTCTTTGGTTATGTTTCGCTTGACCGAATTGTTTTTGAGATAAAACGTCATTCAGACAAACATTCCATACAGGAGAAATTATAAAAAAAATAGTTCAGTACAAATGCCACGGGTTTGGTACTACTATGATTAAAAAAAAAAAAAAGATGAATTGCTTAAAAGATAGTTGATATCTCAAGACATTGACCAGAAAAACCATTTCCTTAAAAAAAAAATAGCCTGACTAAGATCGTAAATTCATGATAGTCTTGCTTCCCGTCAGAGTGACACTCAAATTTTGGCATTTGTTGAGAATTCACAGCAGGCAGTATTTCACTTAAAATTCGTTGACAGCTTAACAAAAAAAACTAAAAAACACCAAGCACTCTCACTAATTAAAACGCCACCTGGCATAGAAACCTCGAGCACAAACTATGGGATTAAAGTTGAACTCCCTCTTCTGGACCTTGCAGACCATAGTCTTGCCTCCATATGTTTGGCCAGTAGGTCGGTGGAGTCACAATCCCAGGTGGGATGCAGCAGCTGTGACCTTGAGCAGGGCACGCCGTCTGGTGGGTTACTGTAATGAATGAAGACCGTGATGAATCGTGAAACCTCCAGCTTCCTGGAGGTGGCCAAGAGAAAACCAATTGGGACTTTGGTTTCTTTGTTCAAAGATTGTTTTTATACTTTTCCCTTTATCTGCATTTTTTGTAAAACAACCACAAAACTGGTACCTTTTGTTTCAGTTCCACGTCATATTAATAACTTTATTAAAATGTATTTAAAAAGATCCAACTGGTAATTGCAGCGTTGTGTCGGACATAGTGCACGCATCAGTAGAAATATAAACTTTTGAAATCAAGGTCACGTATGATTTTTTAATCTTTAAAAATAAACATTTCTTTAAAAAAAAAGGCTTTCTTTCTTGAGCTCAAACCAACCAAAGCCCTGCATGAGCCAAGGTCTCAAGTCCTCATATCATTTAATACGATTTATTTGCTCCTTTTTGCACTTGCATATGTTGTTTTTATCCAACCATTAAGGAAAGGGAAAAACATTTTAGCATGCTAGCTAAGCTGACGATTACAGTTCATAATGCATTCTGTATTTTTTAAGTTGTAAAGTAAAATATGATTTATACTATTATCACTTTATGACAAAACGTTTTAATGCTTTGAGTCTCAAATAGATCATACATTGTCCATAACGAGGAGTAAAGATTAATTCATCTGTTCTATGAAACAAGAGCGTTCATTCCAACAGGGATGTGAAAAGATAATGTTATCTTAAATAAAAACTGTCTTGTCCTAGATCAAGAAAACTGGTAGATTAGAACGTGGAATCGGAGCTGGTTTCATGGAATGACCATTAAATATAAATAATACAGACTGTTGAACTGATTTCTCTACACCTAAAGTTCAAATCTGGGACGATCACTATGGAACAGGAATTCGTACTAATTATGTTCTCTGCACAGATGTGTTCTAAGAGTCTCTGCATCCTACGATGAGAGCCTCGCTACAAAGCTTTCTACAGAAAAATGCTCTCGCTGTTCAGAGCACCATTTAGCATAAACAGGCTTGTTTTCCTACGTACTTTTGAGTCTAAACATTTTAAACATAATTAGAATGTTGACTTCATCCATCTTTTGCGAATGCGGGAGTTTGTTGTTTCTGAATACAGGAAAAGTGGATTGTTACTGTGTGAATAACATGACTCTGTCGTGCTGTGACCTTCCCGTGTTATTAGAAATAGAAATAGAATAGAAAAGCTTTATTCATCCCCAGAGGGGAAACACACTTTCACAACAGCGCAGTTGAGAAAAATAAAGTGCAAGGAAAAAAGAAATAATAAAAGAGATAATACATAATAAAACAATCTTAAGAATATACAAATTATTTACAAAATTAGAAATTTGACACTATTAACAAAATAAAATAGAATAAAAATAAAATAAAATAGAAATAAAAAACGGAAAAAAATAAAAATAAAAAGCACACAAGAAGAAAAACACGCTACGGATTAGCATCAGGATATTTAAAGTAGAGAGTTAAATATCCTGACACCAGTTGGGATGAAGGACCTTCTATAACGCTCCGTCCTACACTGGGGGTGCCTGAGCCTGCCACTGACGGTCAGGTGCAGTGGGTGGAGAGCGTTGTCCCTGATGGAGGATAGTCTGGAGAGTGTCCTCCTCTCTCCCACCTCCTCCACCGAGTCCAGCGAGCGGCCCAGGACAGAGCCGGCCCTCGTGACCAGCCTGTTCAGTCTCTTCCTGTCCCGGTCCGTGCTGCCTGCTCCCCAGCAGACCACAGCGTAGTGGATAGCAGAGGCTACCACGGAGTCATAAAAGGTCCTTAAAAGTGGTCTGCACACTCCGAAGGACCTCAGTCTCCCCAGGAGGTGGAGGCGACTTCGGCCCTTCTTATACACGGCGTTGATGTGTGTGGACCAGTTCAGTTTATTGTTGAGGTGAACACCCAGGTATTTGAAGCTGTCCACCAGCTCAATGTCCGAGCCCTGGATGCTCACCGGTTGATGTGGTGGAGACTTTTTCCTGAAGTCAATCACCATCTCCCTTGTCTTACCGGTGTTTAAGCAAAGGTAGTTGCTCTCACACCAGTCAACAAAGTCCTTGATGACTGACCTGTACTCCAGCTCGCCCCCCCCAGACACGCAGCCCACAATGGCCGAGTCGTCGGAAAACTTCTGGAGGTGACAGCTGCTGGAGTCATAGGTAAAGTCTATCATTGCAGGTTTACTGTATATATATATCTTTCTATACACAGGATTGAAACGGCAAGTAAGCAGTTCCTTGGGGAATAGATAAAGTCTCGCTACATAAGGGTTGGGTGTCACAGGATTAACAAAAATTTGCTTTAATGGATTTTAGGCAATTGCTCTCTAGTGGATTACATCAGACAGGGAATACAATGGATTATGTCACTTAACTAGCGTAGCTCCTATACTATTAATAATAGCACACAACAGTGCTTTAGGTGGAGAGATGGACGATAGAAAGTCGAGTGGGAAACCGGAAAATTGCAGTGGAGATGCCAGGAAAAAAAAAAATCTAATTTGAGTTGTCAAGATAGTCCGACACGCATGGACGGACATTCGAAATCAAATACAGATTGAAAAGGTGATAAAAAAGACAAGTTTTCTATATATATATATCATTTGTTTTGTTTTAGATTGGAAAATCATGGTCATAATTCAACAGAGTTTGTATTTTTGTTACTTACAAGTTTTTGGATTAAACAAATGCAAGATAATAATTAATCATGTAAATTAAAAAAAGGAACATCCCAATGATCAATTATACAATTCTTTTGTAGAAAATAAGTATATTAGTAAAAAATGTAATAAGGAAAAAGTAAATATAAAACAAAAATAATACATCATACACCACATAATGCCATTTATAATTCATTATATACTTATAATACAATACTATACTTCATGTGTTTATTATTGTTATTATAATTATTTCTCTTGTATATTTTGTACATATTGTTTATCCCTATTCTAATTTTGTTAACCATTTCCGGAGTCGTCCACAACCGTGGCAACTGGCAAATAAAGCTGCTCTTGAATCTTGAATCTGTAATCCTTTTCAATTTCCAAGAAACATTTCTCCATGAGTTAAAACTGTTTTATTAGATTCTAATCTAATCAAACACTTTTTTTTAACAATATGAATGTATATATATATATATATATATATATATATTAAAGAAATACAATAGAAATTGAATTTTAAAAAGTGATCCTGTCATATATCTTTGTTCTTCTATGTTTTGGCTCGACGGCCTTTCACTGTAGTCACAGTATACAAAGTCACCCCTTGGGAAATGTAATCTTACAACCCTGATATATCATCTTGCAAACACAGTCGGTGGTTGCCCGAACTCCAACTGTGATCTCACGTTACAGAACATGAGGTGCCACTGTTGCTGCAAGCTCCGGGAAGTATTCTTTAAATCCCATATTGTGCAGAAAGGCTGGGAATGCTATCTTTAAAAAAAAAAAAAAGGTGTATTACATCCAAACTCAAGTAAACGAAACAGACTTGTTCTTATCGCCCGGCTCAGTCTGTCGTTTCAGCAAGGGAGAGTGGAGAGCGTGACGGTAACACAAAGAGTGCACCATCACACACACACACACAATGATAGCTCTATGTTCGCCCTCGGATTCATAAATCACGGCGACAATGCTGTTTGTCAAGTCAAAGCCGTTAAAGCTCCGGAAATGTTCTATGTCATCCAATAGGTGGTCGCCTCAGGTGCGTTTTCACTCACAGTGTGCTTCATTTATTTATCATTATGGCAAGAGGGCTTTCAGCGAGTTCACGGTATGTTGTATTTGAATTTTTGTCCTTGTATTCTCAGGTTATAATGGATATACGTTGATTAATAGTAGTATTTATCTTCATGTGTTTTTGGCTTTAACTGTTGTCATTGGTCAGCTGTCAGTGAAGAAAAAAACCTTCTAAAATCTGGCAGATCCAGAATATCTCTCTGTTTCACTTTTTTCCCTAAAATACTTTCGCCAATACAACCCGAAATATGGGATTAAGCAACAGTGGAATTACATAAAAGTGGTTGGAAAAGAAAAAAACATGCTTAAAAAAATCTCTTTGGAAGTTATTGGAAATATATGTCCAGTTGACGGTCATGAATGAGGCTCCATTTTCTTTGTCCACAATGACAAACTAAAAAACTACCTCCTTACTTCTCGTCTGTAATGACAGTCCTATTTGTGTGTACCAAGGGTGTGTGTGAAGCGTCAGTGCAGTAGAACTGTGGTAGTAGTGCTCGTAGCTAGTGCATGTTGCATGCCACTTCTGCTTGCTTCCTTCTGCTTTCAGCTACGGCCACCGGCTAGCCTCTGTCCGGGGTGAAAAGAGGAGCAGAATGTGTAAGTCTCCTCCTGCCGGTACATAGCCTCTCCACCACCAAGACTCCTACAGTGCCTCCTCGCGGCCACACACGGAAACTGGGTATCTCGCGGTCCCAGGCTAAACTGTAGGAGATCTCGGAGCAGCAGTGGGCCCTAGAGAGAAGGCGTGCAGGCCCACCGGTGTGTGGACACGCCCTGGCGCCTCTCAACCACTGCCCCAGCCTATGGGTAAATAGCATGGGCAGATGGGGCTCATAGCCATGGTAGGCAACCCATCTAGGAGAAGGACACTTCGACCAAAAACCTGTGGAGATAACCCGCATCAGGCAGTCACCAACAGACCGGTGTTCTGGCAGCTTTCTGCAACTCTCTCCCACTGAAGGTCGTCGTGCTTCGCACGCCACTGGAGAATGTAGGGGGAACCAAGACAGTGAGGGCAGAGACTGCGCGCCACTGCCCTCACTATAATCTATTCTCTTGCGCAGGCCTGCTCCAAATACCCCATCCCCACCCCACCCCATTCCCACCCCCCTATAAGAAGTCATGCGGCGATAGGGAAGGGCGGTAGGTACAGGTCAGGATGTGACTGGGAGTATCTAGCCCAACCCTGCACGCTAGGCGGCGTGAGATAGATGGTCGCCGAGGAGTGGGATGGAACAGCGCTCCTCTCCGGCAGCTCCTCACGCGACTGAGCAGCTTCTCCCTGCTCACCCTGAGAGGGAGGGGCCTAGAAAAGGTGGCCTAAAAAAGGTCTGTTCCACTTAACCCGGGCAGCCTGCCGCAGCTGCCGGGTCATCCCTTTACGCGGTCGAAAATATAAGCATAAGAAAACCCGCATCAATCTCACCATTGCAACCTGGAACGTCCGCACTCTTTTGGATGTGGGTGATGACTCCTATCGTCCCCGAAGAAGAACAGCGCTGGTTGCACACGAGCTGCAGAGATAAAACATCGATATCGCAGCTCTTAGCGAAACCCGTTTCCATGGCGAGGATTCCATAACAGAGGTAGGAGAAGGCTACACCTTCTTCTGGAGGGGGCTTCCAGAAGGCTCCCGCCGCCTCCATGGTGTAGGTTTTGCTGTGTGCTCAAGCCTGCTTCAGAGAATTCCTGAATCCCCGACCGGCATCAGTGAAAGACTGATGACCTGGCGGATTCCACTCACCAACAACCGTCATGCCACCCTCATCAGTGCATACGCCCCAACACTGGATGCTGACCCTGAGTGCAAGGAACTATTCTGGACACTAACAACTCCCACGCTTTCTATGACGCCATCAAGGTCATCTATGGCCCACAGAGGAAAAACATATCTCCGGTCAGATCAGAAGATTGTACCATCCTGTACGAGGACAAACAACAGATCCTGGACAGATGGGCTGAGCACTTCAACACCCTGCTGAACACCTCATATCCAACCAGGATGGACACACTTGCTGACCTCCCATGCCTCCCAACCGTCACAGATCTGGATTCCTCCCCCAGCTTTGCTGAAGTACGAAAAGCCATCGCTGGCCTGAAGAACAATAAGAGCCCGGGGCTTGATGGAATCCCGGCAGAAATACTGAAGCATGGCGGATACCTGCTCACCCGCAGACTACACCAACTGATCGGTACCATCTGGTCATCTGAAGTCATCCCGTAAGATTGGAAGGATGCCAACATCATCACAATCTTTAAGCGCAAAGGTGACAAAGCAGACTGCGGTAATAGCAGGGGCATTTCCCTCCTATCGGTTGCCGGAAAGGTGCTAGCACGGGTGATGCTCCTTCGACTAGCATCTCATGCTACTGATAACATCCTGCCCGAATCCCAGTGTGGTTTTAGGCAACAGCGCAGCACCACTGACATGATCTTTGTTGCTAGACAGGTACAGGAAAAATGCAGAGAACACTGCAAGGACCTGTACCTAGCTTTCATTGATCTGTCCAAGGCCTTCGACACAGTAAACCAGGAACTGCTGTGGGATGTGCTGGGGAAGCTGGGGGTTCCACCAAAGTTCAGGAACATCTTGCGGCAGTTCCATGATGGAATGCAAGCCTGTGTGAGTGTTGGTGGCCAGCAGTCTCCCTTCTTCAGTGTGGATGTAGGGGTCAAGCAAGGGTGTGTCCTAGCCCCTACCATCTTCAACATTTTCCTCTCCACCGTCACCATCCTCTCTCACAAACTCCTGGACCCAGCAGATGGGGTACAGATGGGGCAGGCTCAGCTCCAGGGTATTCCACAACAGGAACCTCACCAGCTCCACCAAAGCAGCTGTGTACAAGGCGGTCTGCCTCTCTACACTGCTGTACGGGTCGGAAACCTGGACACCCTACCAGAGGCACATAAAAACACTAGAGGCCTTCCACATCCGCTGCCTTCAAAGGATCCTGGGTGTGTCCTGGGAAGACAGGGTGCCACATGCTGATATTCTTGAACGGACCAACACACCTACCATCGCCGTGCTCCTTGCAAAGAAACACCTGCGCTGGGTTGGGCATGTGATCCGTATGCCTGCCCACCGCCTGCCCAGGCAAATCCTCTACGGCCAACTTCTGGATGGCCAGAGATCTGCTGGTGGTCCAAAAAGCGCTTCAAGGACCATCTTAAAACCCTCCTGAAGCAGTGCAAAATTTCACCTGCAGCACTAGAGAGCACCTGGAGTTCCTCCTGCCACCAGGGAACTGCTCACCTTCAGGAGCAAGCCACAGAGAGGAGGATACGGCGACGTGCACTGAGGCATCAGCCTGCTACAGGGCCCACACCCTCCAGTGCCACGTACCTCTGTCCCTCCTGTGGCAAAACCTGCGGATCCCGCATCGGCCTGCACAGCCACATGGCTATGCACCGCCGCAACACACCCCAATAAATGTCTATTCATTAAAATTGGAGCAACGTCATCATCGTTATCGATGGACTGCCATAATTGTGGAACCTCGACATGAGGAATTGCTTGAATTTTTTTTTACAAGTTTATATTTCTAAGCTTGTTTGTTTGCAGAAGCTAAAAGGCTAACGTGCTAAGCAGACATGTATTTTCAGACCCCATAAAATGGCCGTCTCTGCAATATTTTCCTGTGTTTTGAACAACTGTTCTAATGAAACATCAGACCATTTTTAGTGATGTCGCCACCTACTGACCGCCAAACAACATGACACTGCTTCATGAAGCTTCATCAGCCCATCACTATCTAACATAACTGCAAAAAAGAAAGAATAAAAGGAAGACATTTTGCGTGAATTATCTCTAATTTCTTTTTTTTTTTTTTAGCATGTTTTCACAAATATAATCCTTAAAAAAAGAAGTGTCATAATTTTTAGGACTCAGTAGGGGACGCCATCATCTTAAAAATGGTGAGGTTTCAACAAAATAAAGCTTCATCAACACACCACTACTTCCTCAAGACTGCAAACCTATTTATGTAAACAATAATTAAGACACTGTATAAGTGTAGAGAAGAATAAACTGTATCTTTGATTTCACGGAGCGGTGAAGCATTTGTTTGTGGATTATGACGGGCTACACAAAGAGTTCAAAAGCGTTTACTGCATCCAAGACTGAATGGAGTTAAATGAAAGTGATTTATCTCGGCTGCGGGCTGAGAATGTTTTGCAGGCAAGTATCACTTTGCATTATCCTCGCGGAGGCCAATCTGACTCTGTTTCAAAGAAATTGGACGCACAAATTGAATTTGCATCTCAAAAACATATCTCCTTATTGATGAGCGCTGGAAATATCCCCGGGAGACATGTCGAAAACGCTGCCAGAGGATTTTGTATAGATGCTGTTTTGGTAGCTTTCAAATCCCATCAAGTTTTTAATGTCGATATCAAACAGAGCACTCTCCTTCCGGATGCATGTTTTTCTTTTTAAAAAATACATAAAAGTCACATCTGTTTTCATAGCGTACACGCTATATGACAATGTTTTTTAATCTTTAAAATGATGAAAAAACGTTTTAATACCGCATTTTCTTTATAGAGATCATGACAACGTGCACACCCGCAGCAGGTTATTCTGGGATTTGAATCATAATTTTCATGCACTTCCGGCTGTTTTAACTTGATTGCTCCGTGGATTTGATCGTACCATGTGATTTATTATCCGTGTCAGGGAGGGCGTCTCCTGTCAACACCCTTCGTCAAAAACCAAATAACTGTTTAGTGGATTCTGTGTTTCCTTTTGTTTTTTAAAAAATGGGTCAATTTGAA
>JACEEU010000972.1:0-37625 GCA_016630915.1 Callionymus lyra
TTGCCTCCAGTTTGAGCATGAGGTAGAGGAAGCCGGGGTAGCTGATGGTCCCATCAGGCTCTGTGTATCTAAAAACCACCAGCTGCATGATGAACGGGTTGGCATTAACACCTGAAGCAGAGACACTTCAGATCAGGTTGGATCAGAAAGTAGAGGCTGAATTTAAGACAAAATCCTAACTCAAAAGAGTTATCTTGGGACGTACACTCAATCCTAACAATATATAGAGAACATCATATAGCTGCTGTAAAAATAATTGAACTATAGTTTAAAGTGCAAACGATTATTTAATAAAAGTATGAAAAGGGGATAAAATGAGGAAAAAAGATAATGTTAGTGTAAGTGAAATGAAAAAAGTACAACATGCAATGACATAAAAACAAGCAGTAAATTAAGATTTCATTAATTATTACTTTTTATTGAAAGTTCTTTCTATTATGACACACATATATATAGAATAATTTATACGTATATTATTTTGTCAATTTATCATGCGGGACAATAAACACTTAAAAAGTGTAAATGAAAAACAGGAAAAAATGTTCAACTTGTATTTAGAGTTAAGTAGTAATTACAAGTGTTGGAGGAAACCAGAGGCCCAGAGGTGAACCCACACTAGCAGAATGTACCTTTACCTGCTTGACTCTCCATCTATGAGTGAGCTACAACGGATATAAACAACTCTGCTGCACTGAAGATCAGGATGAACTGATGAAAGGTGAAAGTCTAACCTGCAGCTATCAGCGCTGGGCGAATTTCTTCGTAATCCAGAACCATGTTCTTGTTTCTGTCCAGGGAGATAAAGATGTCCTGACAGGAAGTTGAAAAAAAGGATCAGAGTACAACGAGTCTGGTTGGCTTCATAATATCTACCACACATCTTCCTCATCCCTGCCCTGTCTTCCAGGAGCAGCCACCATTAGGACCAAATTAAACCAGTCCATTGCACATACAGGACCCATTGTCAGCTCTAGTCAGGACCTGCTGTTTCTTCACCGACAGCATCAGCTGTCAAAATAGCTGACTATCAGCTACTAAACGTGAGAATGTTTTCAGATCCTGAGACAAAAAACACATATTTTCTTCTTTACATCGAGTCAATTATTATAACCACAAATTAATGTAATTCTGGAGTTCGATTTCCTCGCAAGAAATCCCTTGTGCAAACTTATTTTGTTTTGCTGCTTAGACTTTACATTTATTTCAACTGCTTACCGTCCACTGACAGATCTTCTCCCACAGGCACTGGAAGTCCTGCCAGCTCAGCCGGGCGTCCGCTTGGCTCTAGAATTTGAATTTAGGTGAAGGGAAATGTGCTGATAAATAATAAACCAACAAAATGAAGGTGAATAAGAGAGTGCAGGCAGGATGGAGAAGATTGTGATGGACTGATTGGTTTCAAAAGGCAATAGATGGCACAATACATTTGAAAATGATGCCACGTTTCATTAAATGATTAGATTAGAATTAGAGAGCACCATCTAGTGGCCTTTTTTATTATTGAGTGTTTAAATGCTTTGTGACCCTGGTCTAAAACAGCGCTCTATAAATATAAATGACTTACTGGCTTACTTACTTTCAAAATTAAGACACTTTTTCAGGATTAAGTGTTTTCATTTCACTACAAATAAGACACATCTTCTTCTTTCCCACTATCACAACTTCACCTCCATCTATTCTTCTTACAATAGTTAGCTCTAATCTATTACTTTAAAAATTACACTGAAAAACCCCAATGTCTCCTCTCCTAAATCACCCTTCTTCTTAACTACAGCAATCATTGTTGAGATTTTTCATTGACAAAATTAAATTGAACAAAGAGAAAATCCCTCCCCCTTTTTTGGAACCCTCTCCTCCTCTTGGTCTTCCTTCACTGCTTATCTTTGGGTGATATTTCGGCACTAGTGAACAAATAAAACCCTCCTCTCTCAGATGACGTCCTTCCTTGGAGGCTTTTTATCAAAGTATTTGATTAATTGCCCCTGGGTTACCAATATGGTGAACCTCTCCCTTTCCACAGGTTTTTGCCAATGCTTTAAACATCCATTGTAGAACCTCTCTCAAAAGCCACTTAGACCCAAATGACCTCAGTAATTGCAGGCCTATTTCTAAGCTCCCTTTCTTGTCCAAGATCTTGGAGAAGGTGGTGTCTGAGCAGCTGTCTTTGTTCCTGGATCAGAGCGACATCCATGAGAAGTTTCAGTCTGGCTTCTGTAAACATCACTCTACGGAGACAGCTTTACTGAAGTTGTCCAGTGACATGATGATGTCGGCTGACTCGGGTAAATTCACTGTTCTGGTTCTTTTGGATCTGTCCTCAGCCTTTGACACAGTTGATCACCAGATCCTGCTGAATAGACTGAGGGATGAAGTGGGACTGTCTAGGTCTGTGTTAGAATGGTTCTCACCATATCTTTCTGGGCGCAGTTTTAGTGTATCTGCAAATCAAATGAGGTCTGAATCGGCAGCTCTGATGTGTGGAGTCCCTCAAGGTTCTGTTCTGGGTCCTTTGTTGTTTTTGCTGTACTTGATTCCCCTCGGTAAAATCATTCAGAGATTTCCTGATGTTTCTTATCACATTTTTGCTGACGACATCCAGCTCTACTGCTCTTTTGATCCAACTGAGCCCCAGAGGCTGAACAGCTTAGTTAATTGTTTGCTAGAAATCAAACAATGGCTGAGTGAAAACACTCTGCAGCTAAATGTGGACAAAACTAAACTCTGGTGATTGCTCCTATGATAAGGTTCCAGGGTTGAGTCAGTACTTGGGTGACTTAGGTCAGTCTTCAAACTGACCTAGAAACCTGGGTGTTGTATTTGATAAAGACATGTCTCTTTTCAACACTGCAGAAAACTACCAAAAACTGTTTCCTTCAACTAAAAAATCCTAAACTAGGAAAATGTTGTCGGAACTGATCTGAGCTTTAATCCATGCATTGTGCCTTCTCGCCTACTACTCAACAGTTTATTTTCATGTCTTAACAAGCTGTCTCGCCTGCAGTTGATTCAGAACTCTACAGCAAGAATTCTGAGCCGCTCAAGTAGAAGAACTCACATTTCTCCGATCCTTAAAACTCTTCACTGGCTTCCAGTTTCTTTCAGGATCAACTTTAAAATTCTGGTTCTTACTTTCAGAGCTATTCATGGTCCTGCTCCTCCTTACATCACTGATCTGATCCAGCCTTACACCCCAGCTCGGGCTCTGAGGTCTGTGGATCAGAATCTACTGATTGTTCCTCGCACACGGCTCAGGACCAGAGGAGAGAAATCCTTCCAGGCTGTTGCTCTTAAGCTTTGGAACGATCTTCCTCTCTCTTTGCGCTTGATGGATCTACTGACTCCTTCAAGAAACATCTTAAGACGTTTTTATTTGTTCAGGCTTTTCCTTGATTTTCTGGAACTCCTGTTGTGTTTTCAGTTTTATCTTTCCCTTTAAATTATATACTTTATTGAATATTGTTTTGATTGTGCAAGCGCTTTGTGACCCTGGTCTAGAAAAGCGCTATACAAATAAAAATGACTTACTTTTTTTTTCCACCCCTTTTTTTTTCGTGATGGGATTTATTTTAAAACATTTGTGAGAGCTCCTGCTATGTAAAGTTTAGAGCAGCAGTGTGATTAATAATAATAAACTGGTCCTTAAGGGCTATTAAATAGGTAGAAGAATTAGAAAATTCAAAATGTATCTTGAAAAACACTAAGAAGTCAGAAACCAAAACTTAATTATTAATTTACTTTTGCAGTTCTAACTGTTTATTTGAAGAAGAAAAAAATTCCCTATAATTTTTATACTGTCTAAAAAGTATGCAACAGGATTAACTTTGCCATGGTCAGAGTTCAGAGGACACAGAGTGAGAAGAGTCAGGGTCGAAAATGCTGGAGTTGTCATTGTGAGTGATGAAATGGACAAGATCAGAATGTTTGGAGACAAGGTTTATAAGGATATATGTTTAGATATGTGGAGAGAAAAGAAAGTGTTGGACCACGAATGTTGATGAAGAGGAAGAAAACAATGAGGTTCATTAAGAAATAGTGCATGAAGTACATGGAGGTGACTAGAAGATGATCAAGGCATCATTCAACACGGAAAACTAAAATTCTCTGTAAGGATACGTCTTTCAAGACCACAAAGGTCTTGCATTGCTCTAGAGACAACATCTTCTCTGAGCCCTTCAGGTCTGTAACAACAGAAGAGGGAAAAAGATTAACTTTGTTTATGGGGGTGACTGTATATTTGTGTGCATGTATTGGTCGGGATGTAATGATCTGCGTCAAGTTGGTTCATGCAGGTTACGTGTAAAATGTTTATAATACTTTAAATAAAAAATATGAGTTTGTGATCAGGAGAATTAGAGAAAATGATCCTGTTGCTAATAGTTACATTTGTTTGTGTACCAGTGGGTGACAAACGTTACCGACCTCCATATCGAAAGGCTTCATTTAGAAGGCTGTAGAGATGGTGTGCTTTAAAGGAGCCCGTCCTCTGAATACACACAAAAGCAGGAGAGTGTGACGAGCAGGCAACATAACACAAGTTGGACAGACATGAGATTTCAAAATGCCTGATGATGCCAAATACAAATAGAACAAAAAAACAATAAGTCATTAAAATGTCCTTTAAAACACCATCTTATTCCATGAATCATAGTTCAGACGGTAGAGTGGTTAGCTTGTGGTCTGAGAAGCTTCGGGTTCAAAACTGCAGCACTCGCTTTTTTTCATCTGTAGCATAAGTGAGTTCTGAGTATTACTGCCTCCTGCTGTCCCGTTGAGCTCATTGCATTAATGTTTTATTAAAGGGCAAATAACGTTTTGATGTAAGTGTCTCTTAAATAGAACCTCTATTATACTCATCAGGGTGTGTCTTTTTGCACAAAACTCTCCTTTAATAAAGATATTTACATTGGAAAATGCGCTCAAGCCCCGCCCACTGAAAACGCTTGCTTTTTGTCATGTTTAGTTTCCCATGACCCCGCCCACTCTGCTGTGATTGGTCAAACGTCGAGGTTTGTCAGAGTAGCGTCATAAAACCAGGAAGTCTCCGCCTCAATGAGACGTAAACAGAAAGAAGCAGGACGTGCTTCAGTGCTGAAGGAGGAGCAAAGCCCTTTATTACGAAATAATAGGCTCTGTTCTCGTAATCTCTTGTTCTGTGAGACTTCAGACGCAGAGAACTTTATAAAGTACTAACTTAAAAACGGAGCATCGTCATGATGAGGGACTTACATGCATCCTGGAGTGGAAGACTTCAACATTTTAAACATATGAGTGAATCAGGAGAGTTGGGTTTTAGTTGCCCTTTAAGCTATTGCTTTATTGATTAAAATGGTTTTGAATTACATAAATAAAATAAATATCCAGTAATAACTTTTGGGAAAATGAGAGTAGCTTGACAGATGTCTGCGCTGTCTGAGTCCTATCAAAGCTTAGTGTGAAATGGAGCATTTATTTTACGCTCTGTTACAAGAAGGATGTGGTTGGAGAATCAACATGTGCCATGGTCACATGCAGGTGTAAACACAGCTTTTAAAAACAAGAGAACCTACAGTTTGTTGTTTAACAAAGCAGCCGATGTTCTTACCTTGCTGCAGTGCTTCTTGTACAGGTCTTTCATGAGGTGAAACGGTGGAAGAGCAGTCTTGTGAGGAGGGTTGTACTGGCAGAGACATGAACAAGACATTTGAGTGCCCTTCATTATTCAACAGCGGCAAATGTAAATCCTGTGTCTTACCACCACCGTTCCTGTCGGGACCTTCGGCGGCAGCTGTTTCAAGGCTTCACTGTAAACAAATGAAACCCACAAAAGGTTATCAGACGAGGCGATCACAGAAAGACGGCCAGAAAGCAGATTGAGCAGAGGTCGTTTCCTAGAAATGCATTGTGGTGTGCTCAAATGCAAGGCCTGGGGACCACAAAAGGCCAGAAAGACATTCTTTGCAGCCCACAAGAGCTTGACATATGTTGAACTAATATCTAATTCAAAATTAATATTGTTCAAAATTAAATTGCCAAAATTGAGAAATTGTAAAAGTAGAAACAGCAGTGGCTCGAGTGGTGTTGAAAGAGGACAATGTATTTTACAACTAAACACAGAGATCGTTCATGCCAGGGCTGTCAGACTCAACCACACATAAATAAATAAAGACTGATATTGGATGCTGTTGCACAGTTTGATTTTTTTTTTTTTTTCCATGTGAGAGTGGCAAGAAGGAACAATTCTGCACAAATGTTTACTTCCTGTACAGCCTGTAAACCATTGCAACTGAGATTGAGGACATTCTTTGGGTGAGGGTCAGACCCACGACAAAGTTACTGCATGTGTTACAGATAAAGGAAGTAACTTGTTAAGTGCTTTAAGGAGTTGAAGTGTAATGTAAGTCTGAAGAGGGGGAATACCCGAGTAGGTTTTTTTATTTTTATTTATTGTATCTGTTAATTTTCAATTCTGTTGATTTTCTATTTGTTTGAAGTCTGCCAGAAGACCGAATCACTTTGATTTAATTAAAGCATTTTATGTCCATTTTATTTCATTGAAATATGGCATTTAATCTTTGGTTGGTCTGTACTTTCACATTTTTTCCCCTAAAACTTAGAACTAATCTTTGATTTTTGATGAAGCACTAACTGTCGTGTTGCTTGGAATTCTCTGTGAAGAGAAAAAGGGGAAATGTAAAAGGGGTTTGGCTTGTTTATGGTGATTTTTGTTTTTCTTCCCCCCCCCCCTATTTTTTTGGTAATTTCCCCCCCTCCCCCAAAGGGGGGGGGGGGTTCCCCCCCCCTTTTTTCCCCCCCCCCCCCCCCCCCCCCCCCCCCTTTCCCGCCCGGCGGGGGGGGGGGTTTGGGGGGGGGGGGGGGGGGGTCCCCCCCCCCTTTTTTCCCCCCCCCCCCCCCCTTTTTTGGGGGGGGGGGGGGGGGGGGGGGGGGGGGGGGGGGGGGGGGGGGGGCCCAGCACAAAACATTTGAACATTCTTCGGAAGACAAATTAGGCTCTTTCAATGTTAGAATTAGGGTTACAATAACCAACAATACCATAAATTTCACCTGTTATATGTCAAACTGTACAATATCTCTTTTGGGATTTTATTGTGCATGTGCATTAATGCAGCAAATATATTGCTGTACTGAACCACCAAAACAAGATTAATTAAAGTAATGTTCAGGTCATATTACTGTAGTGTAATGCCTTACAAATTGTAATACAGTGATATTGTAATGTAACCAATCAATTTGAAATGAGATCAATAGGTGCCTAAATAATGCATTTCAATTCTAAGTAACTTTCCAACACTATAATATTAATAGGGATTTATGTATGAGGAAAGAACATTTTTTTGCAGAATGTGTATATCTCACACTGGCTTGTATATTATGTTTTAAATGCGAAGTGAAAACAATGCATGAAAAACTCACTTAGCAGCGTTTCCTTTTTCTGTCAGACAACGCAGAAGAAAGGCTCCCCGCTGATTGGCATCGATGGTGGATGGAATGATGATGTAGTTGCCGGGTGGCAGGGAGCCGCGAAGAACAATTTCACGGCGGTTTTGGTGTTGAGTCTTGAGAACTGGCACTTGTTGCTCCAGGTCTTCAGCTTGTAGAAAGGTTTTGGTTGGATGAGCCTAAAGGAAGAAGATTCTGATTATTTTCAACTAATCAATGTCAACAACCACATAAAGTGACTGAATACAGGCATGTCTGAAGTGGAGCCCTGGGGCCATTTGTTTGGGCTCTGCTTTCCATTAGGTACAGTTTTATCCAACCAGTTATTTTAAAATTCTGTGTCAAGGTCAAATTCAGGGTCGAGGTGACAGAAGGGCCCGAAAACAAATGTGTTTGTGATATCCCTTTTTTTGCCTCTCGGTCACCTTGACCCCGGGATAACACAAGAAGACTTTACCTTCGAAGACATTTGTTTTGGGCTGAATGCCCTTACGTCGGTCAGCTTGTGCCATGACGAGCAAAGATATCAAGGCATGACGGGATAGCACAAGGACATTTGTAGATTTGAAGGACCGATATGGAGCTGAATGTCTTTACGTCGTTCGTGCTTCTGCATCAGAGCAAAAATGAAGGAGCAAAGGTTTGAAGGAGTTGATCCGCTGTCCGTATGTTTCAAGGCGAAATGAAATTGGGGGTTTTGCCACAAATAATCTGAAAAACATCAAAGTATCTGTAATGACTCATCTGTTCCCAGGTAACATAAGCATTAATTAAATAAAAACATCAGATCATTCTACAGCATCAACAACTCCTACATTTAAGTCAAAGATTGAAAATGTGTAGAGCGAAAACACGATCTCAAAAGCACGGGTGAAATGGAAAATAGAACTTTAAATCAATTTATTTTGTGAAATGTTTCACTCAGGAGGGGTCAATTCTTCAATTGCATTCATCTTGAATCATTTCTTGTAAATAATAAAACACTTGTTCAAAGCTCTGTCTATCGGTTACCAGAATGATGTCAACGGGTGAAGATCTAATGCAAATGCTGCTGTTTAGTATGAAACATTGCAAATAATATACAGCAAGTATTTTGACAAAATGCCTCGTAGATGTGTGGCAGCGGACCTCTCCAACATATATAGACCAGAAACATGTTTAAATGTCCTGAAAATGAAGAATACACAGTGGAGTTCAGCTAACTTTCATGACTTCACTTTGCTCAGATCTGTTAATAATAATAAATTATTTTATTCGTTCATTTTCTGTCGCCCTTTTTTTTTTTTTTTTTTTTTTTTTTTTTTTTTGTTGCGGGTGCTTATTAATGGAATGGAGGGGCTGGAACCTACCCCAGCTTCTTCAGCATGAGAGGCTGCGAACACCCTGAACAGGAAGCCATTTTGTTGCAGGGCACACCAAGACATACAACCATAATACAATTATCATTATTGTTAATGTTACTGTGTAAGAACATTTAGCTCACTCGTGAAATTACCTTTAACTTCAACACGGACAACCCTTCCTTTTCCCCCCCCGGCCCCCCCCCCCCCCCCCTTGGGGGAACCCCCAAAAAACAAAAAAAGGGGGGGAGGGGGGGGGGGGCCCCCCCCCCCCCCCCAAGAGGGGGAAAACCCCCCCCCAAAAAAACCCCCGCGGGGGGAGGCAAACCCCCCCCCCCCCCCCCGGGGGGGGGGGGGGGGGAAAAACCCCCCCCCCCCCCCCCCCCCCCCCCCCCCAAAAAAAAAAAATATAAAAAAAAAAAAAAAAAAATTTTTTTTTTTTTTTTTTTTTTTTTTTTTTTTTTTTTTTTTTTTTTTTTTGGGGGGGTTTTTTTTTTTTTTTTTTTTTTTTTTTTTTTTTTTGGGGGGGGGGGGGTTTTTTTTTTTTTTTTTTTTTTTTTTTTTTTTTTTTTTTTTTTTTTTTTTTTTTTTTTTTTTTTTTTTGAAGAGGGTTCAAAATGATGATCCAAGTCTACCAGAGGCACTCGTCACTTTGATTTTACCTTTGCATCCTCCAGCTGTGGACCCTGGAACCCAGGTCCCGTTACACATGGTCGTAGTCCAACTGCAGCCTTCCATGATCTCGTCGGTCATGTGACACACCTCAATAAAGTCAAAGGTTCGTTCGAAATCGGATACTGCCATCCTGTTGGATGGAGTTTAAGACAAATGTTCAGAAGTTCCCATCACATCTTTTATTTATAATACAACCTACCAGAATTCCCCATCATCCCTATCGATTCGACCAATTCTCTTCTGCTCCTCCAGACTCACAATTGACCACTCAGTACTGGGGAAGAAAGAATGATGTTCAAATTAGCACATCATCGATAAGACAAGACAAATTTCTCAAATTCCAGCAGCTTATTGCTCAATACTGAGCACCGGTGGAATGTATGAAAGGGAGGAAATTAATTGAATCATTCCATTTTCAGAAGTTCAAAATGTTAAAATTCTTCACTGACCCTTCATCACTCCACGGTCCTTCCGACTCAGTGTTTCCCCAGGGGTTGAGCACTCGAAGCAGTGTCACAGGACCATTACTTGTCATGACCTGTAACACACAAGTGAAGACTATTAATATAGAAGCATGTTTCGTGAGATTCTTGTTGACCTTTCCATCCTAGCAGAGAGAATTAGTGTAAATTCTGTTGCATCATTAAAGTAAACTCAGATTACTCATCCCTCGATGACAGGGAATATTTCAATTATAAGTTGGATCATGTTCCTTTATCTGATTAAACAAGAGGCTTTGGAAAACGCATTATATCCTCTAAAGCTGCCTGTGCAAACAAGAGTTTATCTACTCACCTGCTCGACTCCTGTGAGCGCGTAGGCATGTTTGAAGATGATGCCAAATGCATTTCTTTCCCCAAAATCACCCTGTGGGTAAAAACGACAAACAGGTCAAAGTTTTTCTATTTAAATGTGGGATAAAGGTCCTACACGAAGCTTACCCTGGGGATTTTATTTGGCCCCGGTGGAGCACTACCTTATGTTTCTGTAAGTCATTTCTCTCAGCTCCTCTGATGATAACAGTTTACATAGTCTGGGTTTTTAATTTCCAATTTCCTTTCATATGTTAGCCACAACTTTTTATTGAGGCTCTTTCACAGGTTAGAAAAAAACATGTATTCATTTGTAGTAAACATTGACATTTTCATGTTATTTTGATACATCTTCAAATGGGACCAATGACCAATACTTTAATTGACATGTCATCATCTAATCAATGAGATGGACTAAAACATCTGGAGGCTGTTTGCATAAATCCTTCACCTAATGCATTGTTTTCAAAACCGAGCGATGGCAAATGTAAACAGTGACATCATCATACCAAATGAAGAAGGTAAAAAAAAAAAAAAAAGCATGTTTATCAAAACAGGGAACTGACAGACATACACTTCTTTTCAGTATTTAGGAATCAATATTGACACTAAACACTGGCAGTAGCTTCACACTATATTTGCCCATACAAACACACACAATGTTTGTGACAACAGCATAACATTCATTATAACAAACAATGTATTTTGCATTTTCTGGTGGAAAAATGCAGTTTATGATGTATTGAAATCTGCTGAAGGGATCCATATGTCCCTTGGGCTATATTCAGGACAAACATGAATTCTCCTTCAACTCAATTAAATTTAATTATTTTCCTTTTTTGTTTATGATTGCTGGAATAAACATTGCTGAAAAAGAAAAGGCGGCCTTTGTCCATCAGATGTGACTTAATTAGAATGGGAATTTCATGAACGAGCACCATTTTTATTTTAAATGAGTAATATTTGATATTTTAAGTCCAAAGTTATTATAATTATTTTACTATAAATAGGCCAATGTGTCCCATTTAAGAAGGCATTTAAATAGAATAAACATAAATATTATTAAGTAAAGTTAATCAGAAATCAATGCATTATTCTGTGACAGAAACGTTATGAGGAAGGAGGATAATCCAAAGCTACATCTGAAATAAACAGAAAAGGATATGGGCCTATTTAATGTCTCTACCAGACCTTGAGGTTGGCAATGCTGATGAGGGCACCTCGGGTCAGCTGGCCTTTGAGATGTGCTGCAAGGTTTCCTTTAAAACTACGGACGTCGATAACCTCAGTCACCCCGCCGGTCATGTCAACCATGGCCTCGTGTGGCATGCCCATGTCGAGCGATGTGTAGCCCCCTTTAAATCTAAGACAAAGAAGCTTTAGCTTTTGGCAAACATGAAATAACGTATGTATGTATGTAAGTAAGTAAGTAAGTAAGTAATTCTTATTTGTATAGCGCTTTTCTAGACCAGGGTCACAAAGCGCTTAAACAATCAAAACAATATTCAATAAAGTTTATATTTTAAAGATCAAGATAAAACTCATAACACAACAGGAGTTCCAGAAAATCAAGGAAAAGCCTGAACAAATAGAAACGTCTTAAGATGTTTCATAAAGGAGTCAGTAGACTCCATCAAGCACAAAGAGAGAGGAAGATTGTTCCAAAGCTAAGGAGCAATAGCCTGAAAAGATTTCTCTCCTCTGGTCCTGAACCGTGTGCGAGGAACCATCAGTAGATTCTGATCCACAGACCTCAGAGCTCGAGCTGGGGTGTAAGGCTGGATCAGATCAGTGATGTAAGGAGGAGCCTGACCATGAATAGCTCTGAAAGTAAGAACCAGAATTTTAAAGTTGATCCTAAAAGAAACTGGAAGCCAGTGAAGAGTTTTAAGGATCGGAGAAATGTGAGTTCTTCTACTTGAGCGGGTTAGAATTCTCGCTGCAGAGTTCTGAATCAACTGCAGGTGAGACAGCTCCTTCTTGTTAAGACATGAAAACAAACTGTTACAATAGTCCATACGAGAAGAAACAAACGCATGGATTACAAGCTCCAGATCATGTTCCGACAACATTTTCCTAAGTTTAGAGATTTTTCTCAGTTGAAGGAAACAGTTTCTGCTCAGTTTTCTGAGCAATCACTAGTGTTTCAGTTTTGTCCAGATTTAGCTGTAGAGTGTTTTTTACTCAGCCATTGTTTGATTTCTAGCAAACAATTGACTAAGCTGTTCAGCCTCTGGGGCTCAGTTGGATCAAAAGAGCAGTAGAGCTGGATGTCATCAGCAAAAATCTGATAAGAAACATCAGGAAATCTCTGAATGATTATACCAAGGGGAATCAAGTACAGCAATAACAACAAAGGACCCAGAACAGAACCTTGAGGGACTTCACACAACAGATCTGCCGATTCAGACCTCATTTGATTGGCAGATACACTAAAACTGCGCCCAGAAAGGTAAGATAAGAACCATTCTAACCCAGACCCAGACAGTCCCACTTCATCCCTCAGTCTACTTAGCAGGATCTGGTGATCAACTGTGTCAAAGGCTGAGGACAGATCCAAGAGAACCAGAACAGTGGATTTACCCGAGTCAGCCGACATCATGATGTCACTGGACACTTTCAATGAAGCTGTCTCCGTAGAGTGATGTTTACGGAAGCCAGACTGAAACTTCTCATGGATGTCGCTTTGATCCAGGAACAAAGACAGCTGCTCAGACACCACCTTCTCCAAGATCTTGGAAAAGAAAGGGAGCTTAGAAATAGGCCTGAAATTACTGAGGTCAGTTGGGTCTAAGCCTGTTTTTTTGAGCAGAGCCTCCACAATGGCATGTTTAAATGCATTGGGAAAAACCCCTGTGGAAAGGGAGAGGTTCACCATATTTGTAACCCAGGGGCCAATTACATCAAATACTTTGATAAAAACCCTACAAGGAAGGACGTCATCTGAGCAAGAGGAGGGTTTCATCTTGTTCAATAGTGCTGAAATATCGCCCAAAGATACAGCAGTGAAGGAGGACAAAGAGGAGGAGAGAGGCTCAGAGACAGTAGGGGTTCCAAATAAAGGGGGAGAGATTTTCTCTTTGATCAATTTAATTTTGTCAATGAAAAATCTCAACAATGCATTGCTGTCAGCTTCACAGAAGACAGGCGTGATTTGAGGAGCAGTAGACACGAGTGAATTAATCGTGTCAAACAAAACTTTGGGGTTTTTCTTATTTGCTGCTACCAGTTTTCTGATGTAATCAGATCTAGCAGTTTCTACCATCTCATTGTAAGAAGACATCAGATCCCTGAGGTGAATTCTGTGCACCTCAAGTTTAGTGGACTTCCAGAGACGCTCAGTCTTTCGACAAAGTCTCTTCAGACTCAGGAGATCTTCATTTGTCCAAGGGCACCGTTTTTTCTGAATTTTCAAGTTTGATTTAACAGGTGCCACTTGATCCAGTATTTCAACACAATGATCAGTGAAACAGTGAATCAAACTGTCCACGTCTGGGCAGTCATAAAAGGAAAGAGCGTCAAACATAGCAGAAAAAATGTCTGCAGTACCAGCTGAGATGACACGTCTCTGACACCTAACTTTCAAAGGCTTAGGTTCAGGGATGAAGTCCAGGTTAAACAAGAAAAGAGAATGATCACTCAGATGGAAATCTGAGTGATGTATGTGAAGCTCATAATCAATATGTGAAGGATGTATGTATGTATGTATGTCCGTCCGTCCGTCCGTACGTCAATCTAATCTATCCATCCATCCATCTGTAATATTTGACAAAATAATGTCGTTTTTGAATCTACATCTGACTTTTCACATGGTGCTGCATGAAGCAGTAGCCTGTTGCAGAAGTTGCATCTCTAACATGTTTTTCCCCAAACATTTTATTTGCATGAGCTAGTTTCTTTATCCCCTTTACATTTCCTCTTATTTTAATATAGCCTTTTGCTGCTGCAACTTTGCAGTTTCCATGTCAGTCTTTATCATATGATGTCAATGTTTGATTCTTTCTTTAACGTGTACTCACTTGGCATAGGCCTTCTCCAGAAGGCTGCTCCAGAACTCATTCTTGGTCGCAGAACGCAGGTAGACGAGTTTGTTACTTTTAACGGGCAAACGGTCGTCGACTTCCACCTGCTTCCAGGTACCACAGCTCCAGAACTAGAGCAAGGGAAAGACAACAGAAAGATCGAAGTTGTCCACCATTCATCGTGCTGACAGGCGCTCAAAGCAGCTAATTATATCTTACAACTCATGTTCCCAGTATGGATTGCAACTGCAAATTGCTCATTGCTCATGTAAGTAAAACTGCTAATTTGGGATAACGTGCAATTTAAAAGTCCTATTTGATGTTGTAAAAATGTTTCTATGTGTCATGTTTTGGTGCTTTCCTGTTTTATTTTGTAGTCTGTTTCCTGTTTTGGTTCGTGTTTTATTTTGTGTCTTGACAGACGCTGGCAGGTGCGCGGCTGGGGGTGATTGAATGGCGGGTTCTTCCCACAGAAAAGGAGCGTCGCGGACCTGAAGAACTCGCCAGAGAATTGAGTTTCCAGACTAGGTTGGCATTCATAGATTCTCTCTGCTCGTGTTTCCTATGAACGTTTTCCTGAAGACCCCTGACGTTGTCAGCGCCTTGTTTTGCTCACGTGAGTCTTTTTCCTCTTTTGTTTTAGTTCCGGATCTGAGATCCCGATCCCCAGCCG
Source organism: Callionymus lyra (assembly GCA_016630915.1). Lineage (NCBI taxonomy): Eukaryota > Metazoa > Chordata > Actinopteri > Syngnathiformes > Callionymidae > Callionymus > Callionymus lyra. The sequence goes on from JACEEU010000972.1 coordinate 14,960, forward strand.
CGTCCTGCCTTCGTCCCGAGTTCCTGATTTGTTTTTTTGTTTCGGTCCCTTCCGACCGCCTGGAATATTAAAAGACTTTTGCTTGAACATTTGCTCCGGGAATATTTGTCCACTTCCGCTTCTGGGTCTCCTGCCGAGTTCCACCCTTGACAGAATTCTCTGGCCACCAAATGGACCCAGCGGAAGTGAAGGAGCTCCGCCGAGCCCTCGGTTCCCAAGGAACCAGACTATGTTCTCTGGAGGAGGTGACGCGGGACAGTCACGCAGCGCTCGTCCAGCTGTCAGCTGCTGTGGGTGAGCTCACTCTTCGCTTGGCCCCTCCCGCACCTGTTGCAGCCACCGCAGCCTCTGTGCGCGCTCCGACTGTTTCACCTGCTCACACTGAAAGACTGCCGGTTCTACGCGAACCCACTATACCCACGCCGGGATATTATAGTGGAGAAGTGGGTGGTTGTTCACGTTTTTTGCTACAAGTTCAGTTAGTTTTTAGCCAGCAGCCCTCCTCGTTTTCTGCGGGTCGCGCTCAGATCGCTTATCTAATAAACCTCCTCCGGGGTAGAGCAGCGGACTGGGCTACTTCCCTGTGGGAGTCTAACTCTCCGGCTTTAGCTAATTTTGATTGTTTCTCTGACGAGATGCGCCGGGTTTTTGACCTACCACATCGCTCTCCCGCGGTGTCCTCTCGAAGACTACTCAGGTTACGACAGGGCGAGGAGTCTGTGGGGCATTACTCGGTAGATTTCCGTATTTTAGCTGCTGAGAGTGGTTGGAATGAACCCGCACTGATCACCGCGTTTACCCAGGGGTTAGGTAGCGCAGTCAGGGATCAACTCTCCACACGGGAAGAACCAGAGGGGTTGGAGGCTCTTATCAGCCTAGCCATCAGAATTGATAATAGGTTGAGGGAGCGCTGCAGGGAACGTGGCAGGGACGTTTTCTCTTCCTCTTTTCCTCCTTTCGACCAGCCTGCTCCTCTGTTAACTCCTGAGACTCCGACGCCGCCACCCGATGAGCCGATGCAGCTGGGTCGGACACGTTTGTCTCCGGAACAGCGCTCCCACAGGCTCACGAAGGGACTGTGTCTATACTGCGGCGAGCCTGGTCATCGACTACTTGTCTGCCCCAGTCGACCTAAGGTTAGTGCTCGGGTGGGACACACTCGCTCGTCACATGACCCGACTCACCGGATCACCCTACCTGGTCTTTTGACGGTTGACTTGACTTCGACGGCCGAGACTGTACTAATCGACTCTGGCGCTGACGACAATTTCATTGACCGTGACTTCGCCCTTTCCCTCAACCTTCCCCTGGTTAAGCTAGACGTTCCCCGCCCGGTCTGTGCCATAGATGGCCGACCACTACTCGACGTTACTCACCAGACTACTCCCCTTTCCCTCACGATTTCGGGTAACCACTCTGAGTTAATTTGTTTTCTTCTGATTTCTTCTCCCTCTTCTCCTATTGTTCTCGGTCTCCCCTGGCTTCGTATCCATAACCCTCACTTTGATTGGGTGAACTCCACGGTACTTGGTTGGAGCCCGCATTGTCATTCACAGTGTCTCCGTTCTGCACCTACTTCCTCTCGTCCTCCACTTCCCATCTCTTCCCCTCCTGACCTTTCCTCCGTTCCTCCGGAGTATCACAGTTTGGGTGAGGTCTTTAGCAAGGAGAGGGCGCTATCCCTACCACCGCACCGTCCCTATGACTGCGCCATTGACCTACTTCCTGGTTCTCCTCTTCCCTGTAGTAGACTGTATAAGGTTTCTCGCCCGGAGCGCCAGGCCCTCGACACTTATATCGGGGAGTCACTGACCGCCGGTTTAATTCGCCCCTCTTCTTCGCCTCTTGGTGCAGGGTTCTTTTTTGTGAGTAAGAAGGACAAGTCCCTGAGACCTTGTATTGACTACCGGGGATTAAACAGCATAACTGTTAAGAATCGGTATCCCCTCCCACTCATAGACCCGTCGTTTGACCCTCTGAACAAGGCCATGATATTCACCAAACTGGACCTTAGAAGTGCTTATCACTTGGTCCGTGTTAGAGAGGGAGATGAGTGGAAGATGGCTTTTAAGACCCCCTTAGGTCACTTCGAGTACCTGGTCATGCCGTTTGGCCTGACCTATGCGCCAGCAGTTTTCCAGAGACTTATCAATGAGGTCTTAGGGGACCTTTTGAGTGATTTTGTGTACGTTTATCTTGACGACATTCTGATCTTTTCCAGTTCTCCTGAGGAACACGTCAGCCACGTCCGCCGCGTACTCCAACGATTACTAGAGAACAGACTGTTTGTCAAGGCAGAGAAGTGCGAGTTCGGAGTCCCCACAGTGAGTTTTTTGGGTTTTATTCTAGGACAGGGTCAGTTGCGGCCTGATCCCATGAAGGTGGAGGCAGTTGCTCAATGGCCAGTGCCTGTTAGCCGAAAGGAATTGCAGCGATTCTTGGGTTTCGCTAATTTTTATCGCAGGTTCATCCGGGGTTATAGCCAGGTTGCCGCTCCATTAACCCAACTTACCTCCACCAAGAATGCATTCACCTGGTCCTCCAAGGCGGACGACTCCTTCAACCGGCTGCGCTCGCTGTTCTCCTCCGCGCCTATCCTATGACACCCCGACCCAGCCCGTCAGTTCATCGTGGAGGTGGACGCTTCGGACACCGGCATAGGGGCAGTGCTGTCCCAGAGGTGCGCCAGGGACAATAGGGTGCATCCCTGTGCCTTCTATTCCCGGAAGCTGTCCCCAGCGGAGCAGAATTATGACATTGGCAACCGGGAGCTCCTGGCGGTGGTGGCGGCTCTTCAGGAGTGGAGGCATTGGCTGGAAGGCTCAGAGGTACCTTTTCTAGTTTTAACGGATCATCGGAACCTACTCTACCTACAGGAGGCCAGGCGCCTGAACTCCCGCCAGGCTCGTTGGGCCCTGTTTTTGGGTCGTTTCGACTTTTCCCTGACGTACCGCCCGGGAGGTAAGAACGTTAAGCCTGATGCCTTATCCCGTCAGTTTGCTCCTTCCCAGGAGGGTCTGGCAGAGGAGACCATCCTTCCAAACCAAAGTTTTATCAGGGCGGCCAGCTGGGATATAGAGAGGGTTGTTCAGGAGGCCCAGGAGAGTGACCCAGGACCTAGCTCTGGACCGCCTGATAGACTGTTTGTTCCGCAGCCAGCTCGTGCCCAGGTTCTTCAGTGGGGGCACACCCACAAGGTAGCGTGTCACCCGGGCGTTTCTAGGACACTCTCTTTTCTCAGGCAGAGATTCTGGTGGCCGGAGATGGCACGCGACGTCCTGGAGTTTGTGGCTGCATGTACCACGTGTGCTCGCGGAAAGTCCTCCCGTCGCTGCCCCGCTGGACTTCTTCGACCCTTACCTGTGCCGAGTCGCCCCTGGTCGCACATCTCTGTGGATTTCGTCACCGGTCTCCCTCCTTCCATGGGTAGGACAGTTATCCTGACAGTAGTGGACCGCTTTTCCAAGATGGTTCACTTTATCCCCCTGATAAAGTTACCGTCAGCCTTGGAGACCGCGGACCTGCTGGTCCTACATGTTTTTCGACTCCATGGTATCCCGGTAGACATTGTATCGGATCGGGGACCCCAGTTCTCCTCGCAGGTATGGAGAGCCTTCTGTAGATCCCTGGGGGCTAAGGCTAGCCTTTCGTCGGGGTACCATCCACAGAGCAACGGCCAGACGGAACGGGCCAACCAGGACCTGGAATCAGCTCTACGCTGCGTGTCGGCTCGTCACCCGGCCTCCTGGTGTCAGCACATCCCCTGGGTGGAGTATTCTCACAACTCCCTAACTTCATCTGCCACTGGGAGGTCACCATTCATGGCAGCGTATGGTTATCAACCACCTCTCTTCCCCTCTCAGGAGAGGGAGGCAGCGGTTCCCTCAGTTCGAGCCCACCTACGACGTTGTCGATCTGTCTGGCACCAGACCAGGGTGGCCTTATCACGCACCGCTACAAGAAATCAACGCCTCGCTGACAAGCACCGTGTGCCAGCCCCCGTTTACTCACCTGGCCAGAAGGTCTGGCTCTCCACCCGGGACCTCCCCCTTCCAGTGGAATCCTGTAAGCTGGCCCCCAGATTCGTAGGTCCGTTCGAGATCGAGAGGATCATAAATCCCACGGCCATGCGCCTCAAGCTCCCTCCGTCGCTCAAGGTCCATCCCACCTTCCACGTCTCTCTCCTGAAGCCCGTCTCAACCAGTCCTCTCAGTGCGCCAGCCGAGCCTCCACCTCCTCCGCTCATCATTGACAATCACCCTGCGTACAAGGTCCACAAGATCCTGGAGGTTCGCCGCAGAGGTCGGGGCTTCCAGTACCAAGTGGACTGGGAGGGCTACGGTCCAGAGGAGCGCTCCTGGATCTCCCGCTCACTCATCCTGGACCTCTCCCTCCTCCGAGACTTTTACCGGGAGCACCGAAAGACCGGGTAGAACGCCTGGAGGCGCTACCAAGGGGGTACTGTCATGTTTTGGTGCTTTCCTGTTTTATTTTGTAGTCGGTTTCCTGTTTTGGTTCGTGTTTTATTTTGTGTCTTGACAGACGCTGGCAGGTGCGTGCTGGGGGTGATTGAATGCGGGTTCTTCCCACAGAAAAGGAGCGTCGCGGACCTGAAGAACTCGCCAGAGAATTGAGTTTCCAGACTAGGTTGGCATTCATAGATTCTCTCTGCTCGTGTTTCCTATGAACGTTTTCCTGAAGACCCCTGACGTTGTCAGCGCCTTGTTTTGCTCACGTGAGTCTTTTTCCTCTTTTGTTTTAGTTCCGGATCTGAGATCCCGATCTCCAGCCGCGTCCTGCCTTCGTCCCGAGTTCCTGATTTGTTTTTTGTTTCGGTCCCTTCCGACCGCCTGGAATATTAAAAGACTTTTGCTTGCACATTTGCTCCGGGAATATTTGTCCACTTCCGCTTCTGGGTCTCCTGCCGAGTTCCACCCGTGACACTATGATTATTTAACCCTTGTGGTTCACCTTGACCAAGAGACAACACTTGGGGTTATTATTTAAATTTCATAATTTAAAATTATAAACATTTTGAACTCTAATCAAACATTGTTCAACTGTAATAAAATAAATATACTTTAATAAAAACAATTAAAAAAAGTAATAAAAAATTAAATTGTAGTAAAGCATTTTTTAACTGATTAGCTGATTATATGTGTATTTTGAGATATATATACATAGGTGTCTACTATATTTGGATGTAAGGCGTTTTCAAAGAAATGCAAATCTCTTTAATAGACACTTAACTAAAGTAAATAAAATACTTGTTTGTTTATATCAGACTATATTCAGTTGGTCATTAAGATATTTTTATTTAATAAAAGGGAGTGGAGAGAAGAACAGTTATTTTTATTTCTCTAACTTTTCAACAGTGTTGAGGTTTTTACCTTGAAAATGAACTGGCCGTTGTATCCATCTTGGAAGCTTTGCTCTACAGGCATGACTTTCTTTAACAGACATGGATGCAGTGACAGTGAAGCGATGGCAGACAGTAACCAGCAGTCATCTGAGGAGACACGTGTCAGTGACCAACATACAAACATGTCAAGTATAATGTTCAGTGTCTGACTTACTGACGCTTCCCTGGACAATATCCAGGTGTGTGGCTCCGTCGACAACAAAAGCAGGCGAATATACCAGTTCCTGGAACAAAAAAGGTAATGATTCTTTTTTTTTTTTAAAGAGTGTTGTATATGTTGAGGAACATGTAAGAAAAAGCCAGATACAGAGAGAAGCATATCTAAACCAGATAAAGCCAACAAATTACATATTGGAAAAAAGAGAGATCCCAGGTGGCATCCAAGCATCTTGTGCACTTATTCACAACTAAAAGAAAGATGGAGATAAATAGATGTATTTGCAAGAAAGAGGAAAGAGCTGAGCCAAAAAGCTCTCTGATAAATGTTACTCTCAACTACGGTTAGTGGGTATTGTTTAGGTTTTAACTGTTGCCACTGTACTTTTCTGTTTGTTTGTTTGTTTCAATATTTTTATTGGAAAACGAGAAATTAGATCATACTATACATCACAAAAACTTTCTTTGACTTTTCCTTTTTTTTTTTTTTTTTACAAACATAGAAGACCAGAACCGAAATAAATTAAAAAAACAAAACAATTCAATAATAATAAAAAAATAGAAGGAAAACAAAAGGACAATACAAGAAATCAAACAACTCACCCACCCGCACCCTCCCAGTATCCTGGCATTCGTAACGTAACCTCTAGATACGTTAAAATAAAGAGTAATACTTCTAACCACTCTCAGTTGGGCAGAACTTGCAAAGCTTTAAAATATAGCAAAAAAGGTTCCCAAATACCTGTGAATTTTTGTGTTGAGCCTCTCAATGTATATTTGATTTTTTCAAGCTTGAGAAAAGATATGACATCTCTCAGCCACATTGAAATTGTTGGTGGCTTTGGAGATTTCCAAAGTAGCAGCAGTCGTCGTTGAGCAATCAACGAGGTAAAAATCACAACCGTTTTTTGAGAAGAGCTCAGATTCAAGTCTTCTGACGGGGTTCCAAAAACTGCTATCAGTGGGCATGGCTGAATTGTTTTCCCCAATACAGTGGATATACAGTTAAAGTAGCCTGACCAGTATGTGTATAATTTTAAGCAAAGAAAGAACATATGCCCCAAATGACAATCGGATTTGAAACACCTATCACATTTATCAGCTGCTTCCGGGTACATTTGTGAAAGTCTAAATTTAGAGTAGTGAATTCTGTTGATTACTTTAAAATGGATTAGTGGAGTCGAGCACACGATGAAACGGAACCGCCAATAATACACTGTACTTTTGTAATTATTGTATCACTATTGCCATTACGATCACCTGCTTTGAGAATTGACTAAAAGAACAAGATCACAGTTTTCTTTGTACAGTGTCTGCACCCTCTCTAAGATACTTGTGGCTGGTGAAAAGAAAAATTTGAAAATTCTAAACCTCCTAGAAATTAGGATGAATTTAAGTGAGCTGATCACAATCTAAGTTACAGGTTGAACAGGATTCTAGGGCGTCTAAAGCTGAAGAGGCGAAAACGTCATGATGTTGGTTAATTTCCCCCTGAGAGCCTCACTGCATCCATAAATGTGCCAAAAACCACATGGTACCACAGGTAAAAACCTTTCCGGGGCTTTGTTTAAACCCGGCTTAACCAAGTTATGCTTGCGAGAAAGCATGTTTTGTTGCAACATGAATCCTTTAAGCATAAAGGCAAAACATGTCAAGTCAAGTCAAAATTGCTTCAGCACAATTTGTGAATAAATTAAATTATGAAACAGTAACTTTAAATATTCTTTTAAATCTTAATAATAGTTTCCTAACTATATCAGTTTTAGATCAAATAAATGTCTTTGCAAATTCAAACTACTTTACCCATGGTCTTTTCCACGTGATATCCCGGTCCAGGTCCAACTCTGCACGGGGAAAGTTTGGGTCCACAAACAGCCTGTCTTGGACCTCATCCTGAGGTGGGCCAGAGTTTGACAGAAGACTGCTCAGAGAGCGCCGTGACTGTGACCCGAGCAGCTGGTCGGGGTTAACCGAGTATATGTCATCCTCCGTCGAGGACAATCTCGTGGACTTCTGCATGTCTGCAGGATGATAGCTGGGTCTGGAATGTGAGCAGCGCCGTCAACTGGTCTGTTTGCTTTCCCTTCGTCAGGTCAGTTATATAGAAGCCATGTGCCCGCCCATCTTGGCTGAACCTTGTGCCGCTTAATTCTTCGGAAAAAACCTTCCTTGATTTTATTTTTCTTCAGGCTTAACCCACTTGTAACAACAGGTCAATTATGTCAGATGTGACTTTACATGCAAATTTACACAACTCTTTTCAAGACTGGTTCAGGCCTGGGTTGTGTAGAGGTAAATGAATGACACGAAACCGTGAATTAAGTTTTGTGATTATTGCAATAAATAGAAAGGGAGTTACACAACTAATAGGCACAAGCTGTGTGCAAAGAAAAACAATCCGACGGAAACGTCTTTAGTTTTAGTCCCTGAAAAACGCAAGAGTTCACGAGGATCCAGTAATCCATGGGACGCAAGTGTGTGATCATGAATTGATACAAAAACTTATCCCACCAGGATCGGTTCTCAATGGCAGTGAAGCATTTAGGAAAGTCAACGTTGATCTCAATGAAGTGGAACAGGACAGGAAGACGTCAAAAAAAAAACAGATCTTGAAATCAGTGGGCTAAGGTGCTACTCCACGAGTGCCCAACATGAAAGCATGGAATCTTGATGAGATGTCTTAAAGCATTATCTAAACAAAGTTGTAGGGCTTCGTATCACTTGCCCACAGCAGCCAAAACATGCCACAGATACAGCGGAGGACAGCGTCAAGTGGTGGAGTCCCTCATCATGACCATCTTTTGAAGTTATTCATTTATAAAGTTCTCGCCCGTCTGAAATCTCGAGAATGAGAGGTTATGAGAGCTAATCTCGCCCCGCTTTGTTTATACAACAAGTCCCTTGGAGGTGGAGACTTCCAGGATTGATGACATGCCACATGGCGTGACAAACCTCAACACTCAAACCATGGTTATGGTTAACAAAATTTTACGTTTCAAGACTTTAAATGTCAAGAACTTCTCAGAGGTTTTAATTAACTTTAGCAAAGATTTCCTTGTGAGAAAGTTTGTTGTTTTGTTACATGGATCACTTAAACATAAACGTAAATGTTGGGGTTTTGTTCCGATAAACCGACCCCGCCCCAGTCTCGATACGTGGTGGTGGTAAAGAAGGACACAGACACAGGAATGAGTTTAAGAGTTCTAAGTTCAAGAGCTCAAAGTTCTAAGGAAACGGCCGATTATTTTGTTTTTCTCAGTGCAAGTGTAGGCTTGACCTGACCGAGTAGCTGATTACATAAATTCTAATGAATTCAAATTCTGAATCCGGTATGTTTTGACTTCAGGGAGAAGCGGGAAGCACAGGTGGGGGAATTCAGGGGAATTCTTTCATTCTCACGCACACAAGGAGCAAGTTCAGGCAGTGACACTTTAAAAAAAAAAAAAATTATTCAATTTTAAATTTAAGACATAATGTGTTTGTTTGTTTGCTGCTGAGCTCAGTGTGTTGCTTGTAAGATCTGTGTGAATGTCTGAGAGTGTTCTTTATTAGATGATGTTGTGTGTGTTCAAATGTGTTTTATGAATGTAATAGTTAGTTTGATCAGGTGTCAGTCAGACCTCTTTATTTATCTACCCACAACAAAAATACAGTATCTATTCTAATTTATGCTTTTGCTTATTCTTAACTATTTTCTTTTAATTAATATTCACTTCAAGGAGATTTCCTCTTGGTCTGAAGGTGATTGGTTTATTCAACTAGTCATGTCACTAGAATGTCATATTTATTTTCTTATTTCATAGATGCTGCAGTTGTGGCTTCTTAGGTGTAGGCAGTTTGACTTAAAGGCTCTTCAACCTTTATTTTATTTTATTTGTGTTTATTTTCATTTATCTCTTAATCTATTCTTTTTTCTTTGACCTTCCCTCTTAAAGTATTTCAGATCTGATGTGAGTAACCCACTCTTAATAATATTTACCATTGTTAGGGGTTTCTCTGTTCCGAGGAACCGACCCCTCCCCAGCCTCGTACGTGGTGGTGGAATGAAGGACAGACACATGGATGAGTTTAAGAAAAATGCTTGTTTAGTGAATTATGCAAAAGTCAGAGACAAACTTACGTGAACACGGGCGCTAGCAAGCAGAGAGATCTATCGCAGACGTCTTCAAATGCCAGAACGCAAAGATCAGACAAAATGGTGGATCTTTATAGTAGAATATTCAGGTTAACACCTCTAGTCAATTGTGAATGTAGGATTGGTCAGTAACTGTAAACACTTGATTCTAAGATGGCCGTCGCACGTGGTCGTAGTGGAAACTTACTGAAGGTTTGTTGTTTTCTAGAGAGAGTTTGTTCCCAGCTTCTTGCTGGACTGTTGTGTCTTTCAGTGGGAGTTTTCAAACAGGTGTCCACAGATTTGCTGGGAGTCTGGGATTGTTTAATCTTTCTGTGTGTGCAAGGCTTTGTGACCTCGGCCTTGTGTTGCAGTCAGTGAATCCAATGCAAGAATAGGATTATTTAATATGAATTAAATATGAAAGATTATCAGTTAATCAAGTGACTATTTGAAATGTGTGTTAAATCTAGATGATTGATTACAGTAAAGTTGTCATTTCCTTACATTCCCCCTGATTGCATCATGAACTAATGATGCAATAAAACAAAGACAAGTCTGATTTCAATAATGATCGCAAATCTGATTATAAACTAAACATGCTAAACTATCATCCGTATAGTGCCACACAAAGATTACATATGGTGAGACAGCAACAGGGGAAACACAGATTCATTTAATTAATACAATTATACATTATGAGCATTTCTCTCAAATCACAAAAAAAAAAAAAAAAAAAAAGAAATCCAAAAAAAAAGAGTTTAATAATAATAATAATTCCAAATTATGCTATGAATTAAAACTGAAGTAATTGAATGCCAAATCATCAAAACAAACATATTCACACTAACTAACTCAAATCTAATAAGTCTATTTTGAAGTAGAGATTTTGATAAAATATATATTGATATGGAGCCAGTATCCACTGCTTCGAAAAATCTCTTTAACGAGGTAAAAAGAAAGTAGCAGCCCCGTTGTCGGCGACTTGGATGTGGGCTCTTCGTGTGAGGTGTTGTTGACGTACTCCCCCGTCAACAGTGCATCATTGAGCTCGTCCTGCAACATAGGAAAGAAATGAACAGCATCGCATTCTTTGGACAAATGAGAAACAATACATCTTTAAATCATGCTTTTTATTTAGATTTTACTCATACTACTTCATGCAGACAAAATTAACCCCTTCCTATTTACTACCTAAGTCAGAGAGATAGTAAAACACAGTCGTACCTTATTCTCGAGCTGTTTTCTACATGAACTCAATTTAAACTAATTGAATGCAATCTGGACGAAGCTCCCTTCAGCAGAGTTGATCGGCAGAACCGTGCAACAAGAATCACCAAACATGTAACAAACCTATTATCCAGCTAAGTGTCTATCTAAGTCCTCCCCCTGAGGGACAAATAAAACAACCTCATTTATTATCTTTATTTTGAAGTTCCCCAAAGAACTGTTAAACTCTAGTATTAATTTGGTATTTATTATAGGTTAACACCTTTTAAGAATTCAATCAAATAATTTTGTCATGTGGATGAAGACTAGTAATTTTCAATGCTTATATAATTTAATTCCTTCAATAAATTACACTTGCAAGTCCATATGTTTTCAATTTAGAACCCAACTTGTTTGTTTTCCATCAATCTCTTGCTCTAGTTCTTTTTTTTTTTCAACTTAGATTTAAGGTATATTTATCTTTAACAAAGTTAATTTAAAGATTGATATCATTCTGTCATTTCTAAATAGATTATTTTCTTTTTTGAAGGCATCATTTATTTTATTTATTTCTGATAGGTCGTTAGAAGCAGCTTTAGAAACATATTTCCATTTCTTATTTAACTTTTTCAATTAATCAATTTAATTTTTAAGTTTCCAAATTTCATTTTTCATATTGTGTATTGTATTATTGGCTGCTATTAATGTAGATAAAAGCATTCTATTTTAATTTATTAAAAAATACATGTTCTTAAAATGATTAATTCGAAAATATGTTTAATCATAACAATATGTTTTCTGTTCTTTGAAACTTTCTCAATGTTTGGATAATTTCCAGCCCATCTGATTGTCCTTTTAAATATATATTACCAACATGTACCTTCTTTTTGCATTAAGTAAAGTCTTATTAGTTTGAGGGAAGTTGTATTTATCTCAAATCATGATTTCTTGTGTTTGGTAATTTACACATCTTAGCTATTTCACCACATGTCCAAAGGGTAGTTTCCTAAAACTACATTTGTTCATGCATATATTTAAATGTCTGCTAGTCAAGTTTTTAGCTTTACTCATGTTGGCTCATGTTTCTTGTTCGACTTCTATGATATATTTAAGTCTGCAGTGGACAGTGGCTTCTTATTTCTCCCTCACTGGAGGGCTTCTCAACACCACCTCTAACAGGATAAGAATGATCAGAAGTTATGAGAAGGTCAGTTATGCATCTATTCAGGTGATGATGAGGACATTGTGTGTGTAATGAGTTGTGTATTCAAAACTTTGTAGATATGTGGATGTCTGTTAAAGTTTGTCATGTGTTTTATGTGATATAACCTTGAAGTTAGCAGAGAGTTCAAATGATCAGTATGTTTTGACTTCATGGTGAAGAGAGAAACAGAGGCGGGTTCGAGGGAATTCTTTCATTCTCTCACACACGCAGGGAGCAGTTTGTAACAGTGACACTTTTTTATCTTATTCAATTTAAATTGAAGACATCATGTGTTTGTTTGTTTATCTCTGAGATCACTGTGTTATTTGTAATATATATGTGAATGTCTGATAATGTTGTGTGTGTTCAAATGTGTTTTATGAATGTAATAGTTGATTAGATCAGGTGTGAGTCAGACCTCTTTGATTATTTATCCACAACAGAAATACAGTATCTATTCTAGATTACTATTTTGCTTATTCTTAACTAGTTTCTTTAATCAATATTCACTTCAAAGAGATTTCCTCTTATTCAATAGGTTTATTCAACTAGAGAGAAGAATGTCATATTTATTTTTCTCAGTGTTTCTTTTAATTTATCTCTTAATCTATTATTTTTTCTTTGACCTTCTTACAGTATTTTAGTCTCCATTTTTACCATTTTCACTATTTTAGTCTAATTCCCAAAGAGCAATATATCATAAATTTCACTCGCATCAAGATGGAGTGGTTTAGTATAGTCTAGTCTAGTCTATATAGTATAGTCTTTATTGTCTAGTCTCAATAGTCTAGTCTGGAGGTGACAAGTCAGCAGCTCTAGACAGAGTCACTTGTAATTAGTTAAAAATAAAATTCTGCATCAGTTGACCACACAAGTTTTTTTTAATTTTTTATTGCCTTATGGCTGCTTTCATCATAGCTCAGTGTATGTTATTCTGGGATTAACTGTTTACTGTTACATCTTAAGATATCATGTCTCTAACAGGCTAGATTTGTATGCTTTTTTCGTCAAATCGCAAACAACTTTGCATTTCTTAATCATGTGTCTCAGGGCCCTAGCTTCTCCACCAGCAACCACAGCAAGAGCAACACGAGGGACAGAAGTGTCAGAGAGAGCCTAGAGAACACCTTGTTTGTTTGTTAGTTCAGCAGCCACACCATCAGGACCACAAAAAATGTCACTGCAGACAAGAGTCAAGTTCATGTTTGCGACCAGATTGTGCCATTTGTCTTCATCATCATGTTCATCATCATCCCAGATATAGTTCATAGTGCAGTGTGGGGGGTCCAAAGGTGGATCATAGGAATGAAGTCTCAAAAGTCCTTTCAAGATCAGGGAAATCATCAGATGTTCAATCACGTTGAACCAGTACAGCTGCCTCCCTCTCTGGAGCAGAAGTTCATTCTTGGTGGAGAGTTGGGTGAGGTTGAGTTCTTGTTTGTTCAACTCAGAAAAATTGCTTCAATCGTAGGTGTCACCAATAGGGAACTGGACCAAAGTTCCTGGACTAAAAGCCAAAAATGCACCATTGTTGACCAAAATTCTTTGTTTGTTTGTTTCCATACCCTCGTCCTCTTCTCCTGCCACACCCATGCACTCCAGCCAGTGGCCAATAGGGAGATATGATAGGACACTAGAACTATCATCAACTATCATCATCTCTATTTTTTAGAGAAGCTCTTTCAAGTCTTTAATTTGAATCTTAATTAGCTGTATCAAGCTAGCTCAAGAGCTTGATAAGAGCACTTTGTTTAACTATTTTATTTATTATGAATTCTCAGAAATCATTGATGTGAGTAACCCACTCATAAGATTTACCATTAAATTAAAAAACAGAGTAACGTTTCTTATTTTTCTTCCCTGTCAGGAGCTTTAACTTGTCACCTGTAGTAATAGTTACTTTTGTCTTAAAAAGAGGAGGTCAATAAATGAATAGAACAAATTAATAATAATATTAATAATATTAATAATAATAATAATCATAGGTAAAGAAGCAATTACCATAATAAACAATTAAATGAAAATATGAAAGAGGAAGAATCTTAAAATCTAAATTAAGAATCAAAACTCTAATTAACTAATTAAAATATTATAAAATCCGAGATAATAATAAACAATAAAAGAAAAAGTAAATTAAAATATGAATAATAAAAATAATAAAAATAAAAATTAAATGGAATAATTTGAAAATAATAAATGCATTTAGATATACTAATCAATTAAAATTATTCAAGTCAAAACAATTGTCAATTAACAACTAAGTATTTATTTTTATTTATTTAACTTTCTAATTAGTTGCATATATATATAGCACAATTGACAAAGAGGAATAAGAGTGACCGTCTAAAGACCAAATACAACATATAACTTAATATTCCTCCAATAATTAAAAAGATAAAAATCCAATCCCTAATTTACTAAAAATAATAAAATAGTAAATTTATGACTAATTGTTAAAATAATAAAATGTAATTTAAAGTAATAATTATAAAATTAAGAATTAAACAGAATAAACTGCAATTGATTCAATTAATTAATAATTAAATAATTACACCAATTGAGTCAGAACAAAAGTCAATTAAGAATCAAGCAAAGAGAAAACCAGCAGGGGGCAGCACCGCAAAAAAAACACCAAAGATCCGTTTTTCGGGCTGGGCGCCCCCCCCCCCCCCGCGGCTCCCCCCGGATTAATGAACTCGCCACCCAGCAGGGGGCAGTACCTTCCTATAAAGGCGGGCAGCACCCGCCGCACTTTCTCCATTTTCAACTCAGCGAGAAAGCTCCTGGATACAGCATGGCGGACGTGAGCATGAACGTGGACGTAGATGTGTCTTTGTGTTTAACGTGTGACACCCCCCTGGGGAGGGGGGACACACACGCTCTCTGCTTCGTCTGTCTAGGCCCAGATCACGCGTTTGCGGATTGTGGGGCCTGCCGTATGCTTCCCGAGGAGGTCCGGAAGAGACGGGGAGCATACGAGGCCCGTCGGCGCACGCCGCGTCCTCCAGCCAGGTCGTGGGCCGACTACGACGAGGAGGACGACCGGCGGTGTTATGAGGCGGATCCGAGCACCCTGTTCGGTTCCGAGCCGGGGGACATCGAAGCGGTCGGGGGAGCCAGGCCGGTTCCTCGCTACCCGCTTGACGTCCTGCCGCGCATATTCACCGCCGCGGCGAACCGCATGGAGGTCGAGCTCCCCCCCGTGCCTCCACTCGCGCCACCACCGTTGACATGCGGAGTGAAGGTCGGGCGGAACGAGCGCGCAGGCCTGCTGTTCCGGGGGGTTATTTGTCCTAAGCTGGACGAAATCTGGGGCTACGCGCGGCGAGGGTCTGCCTCTCCCATGGCTTCAGGGCCTCCCGTAGGATCCTACGGACCCTATTGCCGTGTGGACGGGGTGGACTGGCGGCGCGGTGTCCCGGAGCCCTCGGATACGGTACGTGCCGCCCTCGACCCGGGGGCTCGACTGTGGCCAGGCCGCCCTGTAGCTCTGCCTAGAGCTGAAGACAGGTTGACGGCAATGTTGTTCAACCGATCCTACAAGGGGGGGACGCAGGTGGTCTCCCTCGCGAACAACATGGCTCTCCTGTGCGGTGCGCTCGACAGGCTCACCGTGGACCGAGACGACCTTGGACCTTCGGAGTTGGAGGAAGTCAAGGACTCGGTGGCTGCGCTCCTCCGGATGTCGCAGGCGTACGCGATCCTGGGAGGGGGTCTACGCGACGCTGGACAGCTGGGCCACCGGCACCTGTGGCTAGACCTGGCCACAGCGCTGCCGGAGAGAGACCGGAGGCTCCTCCTGGACGGACCAATTACGGAGGACTCCCTGTTCGGTCCGGAGCTCCGGAACGTCATGGCCCGGCAGGAGGCAGCGCAGCAGGAGTCGGCGCAGCTCCGCCATCACCTGCATGGGCGTGAGGACGAGGCGCGACGGGGTCCGGCGCTCGGAGACGGAGAGCCCGTTCGTCGGCCCCATCAGCTGGTGCGGGGGGAAAGCGTCACCAGAGCCAGCCGCCCCAGCAGCACCAGCAGCAACGGCAACAGCCGCGGCGGGCGACGAGCGAGCGGGTTCCGCAGCAGGAGCCGGGGAGCCAGCAGCGGAGCCAGCAGCCGCAGCGGAGCCAGCGGAGGAGGGACCCGCAGCGGCGAGGACGCAGGGGCGTCGAGGCTTCGTCTCGGGGGAGCCCTCCTCCCCCCCGTGGCGAAGAAGAACGGGGGTTGGAGGCCCATTTTGGACCTCAGCTATTTGAACAAGTTCATAGCTACCCGCCCGTTTCGCATGTTGACGGTCAAGAAACTGCTTTCAGGTGTATGTCCAGGAGATTGGATGACATCTATCGACCTGACCGACGCGTACTTTCACATACCGATAGTCAAGAGACATCGAAAGTACTTGCGTTTCGCCCTCGAGGGTCGGGTGTTTCAGTACACTCGACTTCCGTTCGGCTACTCTCTGGCACCCAGGACCTTCACCAAGTGTGTGGAAGCGGCAGTGGAGCCTTTGAGAGTGAGTGGGGTAAGGATCTTGACCTATCTGGATGACTGGTTGATCCTTGCCAGGTCAGAGGCAGAAAGTTACGCTCACACACAGAAGGTGTTGAGCCATATTGCCACCCTGGGGTTCACAGTGAACCTCAGCAAGAGCGCTCTGACTCCAGTTCAACAGTTAGTTTACCTGGGGGTACTGTTGAACTCGGAGGAAGGATACGCGCGCCTCCCGGACGTGCGTATCCAGCCCATTCTCCGACTGACAACACAGTTGCTGGAAGCTCGGTGTCACATGACAACAGCAGGCACTGTTATGTCCCTCCTGGGGCTCATGGCGGCAGCCCACACGGTTGTTCGGCTGGGCTTGCTGCACATGAGGGAGCTTCAGAGATGGTTTGGTCGTCTCAAGCTAGACCTCAAGCGGGAAAGAGGTCGGGAAGTGCGCCTTCCCGCTCGGGTTTTGCAGGACATCCAGTTTTGGAACTCTCACGCCAACCTCAGACGGAGAGTTCCATTGGGTTGCGTCCTTCGTTACACTCAAGTGTTCACAGACGCTTCCCTGACAGGTTGGGGAGGCACCTCGGGTCAGGCCTATGCCAGTGGGGTCTGGAGCAGTCCGGTGCTCAGACACATAAACTGGCTAGAGCTGAAGGCGATTCACAATGTCCTGCTTCACCTCTCTCCCCAACTGTCACAGTCCAACGTCCTAGTATTTTCAGACAGCTCCACCGCCGTGGCGTACGTAAATCGCCAAGGTGGAGTCAGATCCCCAGCCCTTCTGTGTGTGGCAAGGAAGATTTGGCTGTGGGCGGACTGTCACCTGCTTTCGCTCAGAGCCCAGCACGTCCCGGGCGAGCTGAATGCAGTAGCGGACAGACTGTCGAGGGGGGCCGTCCAGGACGAATGGGGTCTGTCCGAGGCAGTGGCAAGCGAGATCTGGTCTCGATTCGGTCACCCGGTTGCAGACCTCTTCGCCAGCAAGGAGAACTTCAAATGCCCTCTTTGGTTCTCCCTCAGGGCTTCGGACCGCCCCCCACTAGGCGTGGACGCTTTAGCCCATTCGAGGTGGCCGGTCGGTCTGCTGTTCGCCTTCCCTCCTCCGCGGCTCCTTCTCCCCTTGATTCGGAGGACGAGGCGGGGGGGGCTGAGGTTAATTCTAGTGGCACCAGACTCCCCGGGGGCGCTCTGGTTCCCAGAGCTGGTGCGCATGGCGGTCGGGGCCCCGTGGGCCATCCCTTGGGGCCCCGCTGCCCTGTGTCAGGCGGGGGGACACTGCCAGCGCCCCGGTGCTGGGCCGGCCTCTCAAGGTGTGGCTCCTGCACGGGACGAGCTGATCGGGACCTTGGACCCGGACGTTCTCCACACGCTGGAGAACGCCTGGGCCCCATCAACACGTAGGCTTTATGCCTCAAAGTGGGGGATATTCTCCCGCTGGTGTTCAGACAGGTCCTTGGACCCCAGCTCTTGTTTGGTCTCCGCTATCCTGTCTTTCCTGCAACATTTGCTGGATAACGGGCGGACTGTGGCGACACTGAGAGTGTTCGCATCAGCCATAGCGACGAGGCATGTCGGTTTTGAGGGTGCTTCGGTTCGCGCCCACCCCTTGGTGGCGCGTTTCCTGCGGGGTGCCTGCAGGCTTCGACCTCCTGCAAGGCCTTCCAGCCCTCAGTGGGATCTCCAGTTGGTACTGGACTCTCTCACAGGCCCGACCTTCGAGCCTCTTGACCAAGTCCCACTGGATATCTTGTCTTTCAAGGTATCGCTCCTTCTGGCACTAACAACCACGAAGAGAGCAAGTGAGCTTTGTGCCCTCTCCATTAGCCCTGAGTGTCTTTCCTTTGGCGTCGAGGAGTCTTCGGTGTCTTTGCGTCCTAACCCAGCGTTCCGCCCGAAGATTCTGAGTTCCTTGTTCCGGGCGACGACCTTCACGCTGCGGGCCTTTCACCCACCGCCTCACTCGGACCCGGGTCAGGAACGTCTCCACCTGTTGTGTCCAGTGAGGGCGTTGGCCTGTTACTTGCGGCGGGTGGCCGAGTTTAGGCGCTCTGATGCCCTTTTTGTCTGCCACGGTAGATGCCGGCGGGGAGAGGCGGTCTCCCCCCCAGAGGTTCTCTCATTGGGTGAGATCGGCCATTATCCGGGCCTACCGAGCAGCGGGTGGATCCGCTCTGAGGGCACATTCCACCCGTGGCGTGGCAGCCTCAGTGGCTCTTTTGCGGGGTGTGGCAGCAGAGGATATCTGCTCTGCTGCCCCTCTGCTGCCACTTGGGCGTCCACGTCTACCTTCGCTAAGGCCTATCTCCTCGACGTAACGGCGGGATCAGTAGCTCATACTGTCTTGAGCGCTGTTGTGCCCCCCTCAGGGCCCACGGCTCAAGTGGGTTTGGACCCTGGGCCGGCGGGGCCCTAGTGATGCTGCTCCAGGAGCGGCGTCCAGCTGGGGGTACATTTATCCCGTCAGGCTTCGCCTTTTGGGTAAACCCATAGCGAAGCCGTTGGAGGGCGGAGCACCAATGACGTAGAACCCCTGAGTTATCTATCATAACCTCAGGTTCTACGAGTTGGTGCGAAGCCCTCCAACCTCGTCGCCCAGCGGCCGCCCTTCTCGCTGAGTTTTCAGTTGGAGAAAGTGCGGCGGGTGCTGCCCGCCTTTATAGGAAGGTACTGCCCCCTGCTGGGTGGCGAGTTCATTAAGCTTTCTCAGAGACGAGGCGGTGCCTCGGGGTAAACCCATAGCGAAGCCGTTGGAGGGCTTCGCACCAACTCGTAGAACCTGAGGTTATGATAGATAACTCAGGGGAAATTGAGAGTAGAAGAGAAAACAGGAACTAGATATCAACAAACGTACACACGTGCAAGCAGTCAATGACAAACTTGTTTCAGATAAGCAGTGTTAGCAACACAAAACAACCAAAGTTACACTCAATGTGACCAATTGTGAGTTGATCAATTGACAATGTGAAATAGGAAGAGAGGATGGTCAAGATCAATAATACATACAGCAGTGCGCCAACCATCAAGGTTAATTGTGTTATTATTATTGAACACTGCAGAAGAAGGAGGAAATTGAAATGTGAGTTGTTTTTGTTTTTCTTCTTAAACCAATTATACCACTAATTAACTTTATATATTCATATATACCTCAATTAAGAAACAGGAATAATTGTAAAATAACAATTGTCAACAAAGAATGTTGCTTAATGAAGAGAGAAGATAATTATAGTAAACCCAACCAAAATACTTAAGAGATAAACAATGAAGGGAAGGAAATAAAGACAAATTGTTAACAATAATACTGATAACAAGAAATAATTGAAATCAATTTAAAAAAAAAATTAAAAATAGAAATGACAACAATTGGTAAAGGTATAAGAGAAAATGTAAGAAGTAAAAAAAATTGAAGGGAGGAGAAAAAGTAAAATTCAGAACACCAAAATAGGAACCTGAACAATCACTTTACACATTCACTTCAATTAACATTACTTTCTTTCATAAACAAACAGTCAAGAAAATAGAATTAAAGATGAAGAAAGAATTTGTGTGCGAAGATGAACCAGCAGGGGGGGTCAGTGAGGAAAAGAGGGAAGTCTTAGAAGTCCAACCTCTAAGTGAAACCACTCCCACCAAAAAGGAAACTTTCTTTCAGAGCTCAGTTGCCTTGCAGCAGCTGAAAAGACAACGTCTGCCAAGCAGCAGTGTTCTTATCAGCAAGAGATAGTGTCCAAAGACACACGAACCTGCACTCTCAGCTGAGTCACAGAAAGTCAGAGATCTCACACAAATAAATGCTAATTTTTACAAGTACCGTGGCGAGAAAAAAAATATTCAAAAGATAAAAATATACAGACACAGACAATTTAAACAAACAATATGTCATGACAATACGACGACAACAGTATTTTACCAAAACAGGCCAGAGAGACACACTATGCTACGTGGAACGAGACTCTTGACCAGCCTGTCGTGTCTAAAGTGTCGAAATCAGATTGGAGAGCCTCTCGATCCGTAATCAGTTTCAAAACACCCTGGATAGGAGACCGCTCAACTCATCCATTCTATTTCAACCCTAGTCGAACTAACTCTAAACTAATCATCAATGAGACTTTATCCATCACCGTGATTGTTCGGAAAAATTAACTAGCCCTAACTATACTACCAAATACCTGTGGAGCCCCTCGACACAGAAACACAATTCTTTCATTCTCATGCACACAAGGAGCAAGTTCAGGCAGTGACACTTTAAAAAATATATATTATTCAATTTTAAATTTAAGACATAATGTGTTTGTTTGTTTGCTGCTGAGCTCAGTGTGTTGCTTGTAAGATCTGTGTGAATGTCTGAGAGTGTTCTTTATTAGTTGATGTTGTGTGTGTTCAAATGTGTTTTATGAATGTAATAGTTAGTTTGATCAGGTGTCAGACCTCTTTATTTATCTACCCACAACAAAAATACAGTATCTATTCTAATTTATGCTTTTGCTTATTCTTAACTATTTTCTTTAATTAATATTCACTTCAAGGAGATTTCCTCTTGGTCTGAAGGTGATTGGTTTATTCAACTAGTCATGTCACTAGAATGTCATATTTATTTTCTTATTTCATAGATGCTGCAGTTGTGGCTTCTTAGGTGCAGGCGGTTTGACTTAAAGGCTCTTCAACCTTTATTTTATTTTTTTTGTGTTTCTTTTCATTTATCTCTTAATCTATTCTTTTTTCTTTGACCTTCCCTCTTAAAGTATTTCAGATCTGATGTGAGTAACCCACTCATAATAATATTTACCATTAAGTTAAAACAGAGTAAAAGTTCTTATTTTCTTCCCTGTCAGGGAGCTTTAACTTGTTACCTGCAGTAAAAGTGACTTTTCTCTTGAAAAGAGGAGGTCAATAAATTAATAGAACAAATTAATAATTATAATATTATTAATAATAATGATAAAAATAATATTTAAAGAAGTAAGAAGAAAAATAAATCCTTTAAAATTTTAAAAAATGATAGAGGAAGATGAGAAAAAATCAAAATCAAAGAACCAAAACTTTAATAAACTAATTAAAATCCATTTTAAAATCAGAGATCAATAAAACAAAATAGTAAATACAGATATGAATAATTAAAACAATAAAATTAAAATCAAATGGAATAACTTGAAAATCGATAGTAATAATAACCAAGTCAGAAAATTGCTATTAAATCTAATTGAAATATTATACCAATGAATTAAAATCATTCAAGTCAAAACAATAGTCATTTCTGTATCATTCAACTATTCAGCGCACTTTACACAAGGAGATGCTTTATGGAAGAGTAATGCGGAAAAAGCCTTTTCCACACAAACGGGGTCGCTTGAGGTATGCTAAAGCACATTTGGACAAGCCAGCTTCATTTTGGAATAAGGTGCTGTGGACTGATGAAACTAAAATAGAGTTATTTGGGCATAAGCAGGCGTGTTATGCATGGCGGAAAAAGAACACAGCATTCCAAGAAAAGAACTTGCTGCCTACAGTAAAATTTGGTGCCATCATGCTGTGGGGCTGTGTGGCCAGTGCAGGGACGGGGAATCTTGTTAAAGTTGAGGGGCGCATGGATTTGTCTCAATATCAGCAGATTCTGGAGAACAATGTCCAGGAATCAGTAACAAAGTTGAAGTTGCGCCGGGGCTGGATCTTTCAACGAGACAATGATACACTGCTCAAAATCTACTAAGGTGTTTATGCAGAGGAACAAGTATAAGGTTCTGGAATGGCCCCAGTCCCCAGACCTGAATATTATTGAAAATTTATGGCGTGATTTAAAGCGGGCGGTCCATGCTCGGAAACCATCAAACCTGACTGAACTGGAGAGGGTCTGTAAGATATATTTAACTGGATTTTTTTATCCAAACAACCAATGATTTATAAAGGAAAATCCTGAAAATGTACAGTTTTTAAATCAACAAACTCCAATCTGAATGGTTAACACAATCCTTCGACTGTCGTTGATTTCAATTTACAAGAGCCACTTCTGAAACGACTGAAGGCCTCTAGTAGATATCTTCTGGCAACACGTGACAAACAAACAAATATGATTGGATGAAAG
>JACEEU010000973.1:0-24101 GCA_016630915.1 Callionymus lyra
GACAACTCCAACACCGACATTGTCAACGAGTGTGATGAAATGAGAGCAGTCATGCAAGCATACTCCAAGAAACATGAAATCAGCGCACAGGAATGTGTTGTGAGGGCATGTGGACTCAAACTGAAGAAGAGTTCCCGTGGCGTTGTGTTTGTACCTACGGATGACAACCCACTGAGAATGAGTTATCCCCTGTCCTACCTGGAGAGTACAACCCCTGAATGCACAAATATCTGGATGAATTCTTTGGCGGATAAATACAAATGCCGCCCTGAGTTACCAGAGTTTGAGATGATGTGCATGGCCGATTTTGCTGCTACTTGCCGATTTTTCAGTACGGGGAAAGATGTTTTTCCTCTCCTCAACTCGATGGGATTTGTTAAGAGGCGAACGAATGGCAAACCTGCTATCATTAGATATTACCGCGAGTCACAAGGAAAGAATCCTGAGTGATATTACAGAGCGCTAATGGCACTCTACCTTCCGCATCGATCCGACATGGAATTCAAGAGACCGGGTTTTCCTACCTACGAAAGCTACTGCACTTTTGGCAGTGTGCGGCTGGAGGGCTCGAACAACATTGAGTCCGTGCAAACGATTGTGAATCGAAACAAAAGGAAATACGAGAGAAACAGCGAGGACATTGAGAAAGCCGTCAACGAGTTTGAGCAGGACCAAGGTGTTCAGGATGAGTGGTGCAATCTTGCTCCCGGATCTTGAAGTTGTCCTATTGGATCGTCATGACATACCGCAGGAAGCCGATGGATTGGATGATGAGCAGGAAAACGTCCCCGACTACACTCGACGAACCGCAGTAAGTGAAGCCCGAGCTGTCAGAGAGCCTCCTGCGACGGATCCGGCTGTGTTGCGGCAGATGTATCGAAATCTGAACCGCAAGCAAGCTTGTGTGTTTTATGCCGTTAGAGAATGGTGTGTACAGAGAGTGTGTGGCCTCAATCCAGATCAGTTCTTCTACTTCATTAATGGTGGGGCTGGAACTGGAAAGTCACACCTGATCAAATGTGTCCACTGCGCAGCATCAAAGATCTTGAGCAAGCTACCAAGATTGTTTGACGAGGGTGACTTGTCGAAGCCCACAGTCTTGTTGACGGCTTTCACTGGTACTGCAGCCTTCAACATTGCAGGTTCAACACTGCACTCTCTTCTGAAACTACCCAGAAGTCTCAAAACACCAATCCAAGGACTTGGCAACAAACTGAACGAAGTGAGAGCAGAAATTATGAATGCTGAAATCGTCATTATCGATGAAGTTGGGCCTCTTTTTTTTGGTAGTAAACCCTCAGAACAAGGGCAGCGAGACCTGGAGGAGTCTCTGTCATTACTGTTGGAGACTTTTACCAACTACCACCAGTGAGACTGTCCAAACCTCTGTGTGTGTATGAGCCATCTGAACTAGACTTGTGGCAGGAACACTTCCAGATGGTCACTCTGACTGAGATCATGCGCCAGAAGGATGACACGGCCTTTGCAGAGATGCAAAACAGGATCAGAATCAAAGGAAAGTCTGATGAGTTGTCAGAGACTGACAGAGATCTGATCTCTCAAGCTGTGACCGAGCCGACTCTTTGCCCAAAGGATGTCTTGCACATCTTTGCGACAAACAAACAGGTAGATGCGCACAATTTGGGAACACTGGCGCTAATGCAATCAACTATTGTCAAGATAGATGCACATGA
This sequence comes from Callionymus lyra, assembly GCA_016630915.1. Lineage (NCBI taxonomy): Eukaryota > Metazoa > Chordata > Actinopteri > Syngnathiformes > Callionymidae > Callionymus > Callionymus lyra. The sequence continues at coordinate 1,695 of JACEEU010000973.1, forward strand.
CTTTCAAAAGGACCCCAAAACTGGCAGAATGGAAAGAAAAGACAGTCCACTGAAAGGAAGCAGAAGCGAGTTATCGGATTCCTTACAGGTCTCCGAGGGTGCTCGCGTCATGCTCACTAGAAACATTGATGTCCAAAAGGGTTTGGTAAACGGGGCGTTCGGAAAGCTGCTTAAAATTGTCGTTTCTGAAAATGGTGACCATGTCAGCCGCCTTGGAATCAGAATGGACAATAATTCATCTCATGAAGATGACGGTCTTGTCTACATAAAGAGAGAAGAGGAACAGCTGAGTCAGAGACGTGCGGTGCGTTCGCAGTTCCCTATCTAGCTCGCGTTTGCATGCACCATTCACAAGGTCCAAGGGATGACTGCAACCTCGGCTGTGGTCTCGCTGAAGAGTATCTTTGAACCCGGCATGGCTTACGTGGCTCTTAGCCGAGTCACCTCCCTCGGTGGACTTCACATACTGGACATGGACGAGAGTAAGATCTACAGCAACGAGCTTGTCACCGCAGCACTCGAGACCATGAGACAAGCCAGTCTGGATCACCTGATGCCTCTTCTGAGGATGTCGGAGTCATTGAGCAGACCTGAATCTCTGACCATTGTTCACCATAACAGAAGGATTGCCATCGCATATTAATGACATTAAGTGTCATCATGAGTTGTGTCTCGCTAATATTTTGTATCTTACGGAAACTTATTTACAGGGCTCTTTTGTTGCAGACAGTCTTCGTTTGCAGGGCTATAACATGTTCAAACGTAACAGACACCTGTCCTATACTAACTTTCCTGACATAGCCAACAGAACTGGAGGCGGAGTAGCTGTTTATGTGAGAAGCCACATTCAAGTATGTGAAAAAAGGTATGTTCAAAATGTAACGGATCTTGAGTTTGTCGCTTTAAAGGTTGAAGCTCCACACAGTGCACTGATAGCAGCTGTGTACAGACCTACAGACTACAGCATGGCTCCTTTTTTGTCCAACTTGAGAGGCCTTTTGGACTCCCTCGAAATCATGGACTGCCATCCAATCATTGTTTGTGGTGACTTTAATGAAAATCTCTTGTCTGCAGCCAGAAAGCCGATACTGGAGCTGTTTCAGGGAGCACAATATCACCTACCACAAGACAAGAACATTTGTTGATTATTTTTTTAGTATTTGTTATCCATTTTCTTAAAGTATCAAGTTATCATAACCCAGTTTACAGTGTTTTGTCTTACAGCGGTTAATAAGGAGGTAAGTGAATTGCTTCAAGTAACTTGAATGAGCGATCCCCTGTACGGCCAGGCAATAACACGGCTGCAAGGCTGCTGCCACCTCTCTGAGGGTGGTGCTGGGTGGGTGGATGGACCAGGGGATCCCTCAGACAACGCAAAGAAAGGTCATATTTTCACTACCATTGTGCTGATCTTTTATCTACCTTGACAGAATTTTGTTTTGCTTAAAAGGTAGGGTATTGTACATGTCAAACTTGAAAATACTAATTGAAAGGGATTGTCCTTGTTTATCTGAGATCGTATTTTGTCTTCCGTTTCAAAGAATCCCCTGTAGCAATATGCATCCTGAACTTGTAATGTCTGTTATAGTGGCCTGCCCGTTCATCTGGGTGGGCTTAGGTTTAGGTTGGTGAATGGACAAGTCACTACAACGGACGTTTTTTTAATTGACTGTAATGACATGTGGTCAATTAAAAAAAAAACTTCAGAAAGGAAGGATATAATAACATTACGATAAGAAAAGTCTCCATTTCTGGTTTTTGTTGTTGTGTAAATTCCTGTGGAATTCACTGGTTTTATGGACTCCCAGAATAAGTCAGTCTTTCACTTGGAAGACACCAAGACATTTTCACCATCTCTATCGACTCTTTTATTTGCATGTTGGACATAAGCGAGAAGTCCTCCTCAAAATTACAAGATGAAATGACCGCTTCCGGCCTTGTCCTCCCAACTGATCAAACATTGCTGAGGATATCATTCTACCACACCATGTCTTCATCCTGCTGAAACCAAAGGGCTTCCAATCATCACACCAACTATTCAGTGCAGAATTCCAGGTACTTGACACGTAATAATGATTTATTTTATAATGACTACTGTCTCATTTCAGCTTCAGTTGACATTGACTTTCTTCTGCGGCTCTTCGTCCACGATGTTGTTAGAGTTGGACAGCTTTACGGAACTGCACAGAGAAGTCCTTCCAGCCCCGCCATCCCACTCCAACCAGCTCCAACTCCATTTCTGCTATCATCCACTCCTCCCTAACCACTGGAACTTTTCCTACATCCTTCAAAACTGCTGCCATAACCCCAATCTTGAAAAAACCTGGTGCAGAACCTTCCGACTTCAACAACTTGATGTCCTAAATCGAATCTACCCTTCTTCTCCAAAATCCTTGAAAAAACAGTCGCCTCTCAACTCTATTCTCACTTATCCAATAATAACCTGTATGAACAGTTCCAGTCTGGTTTCCGCCCACTCCACAGCACTGAAACAGCACTCATTAAAATTACAAATGATCTCCTCATGGCAGCTGATTCTGGTCTCCTCTCTAACCTCATCCTCCTTGACCTGAGTGCAGCCTTTGACACCATCTGTCACACAACCCTCCTCAATAGACTGTCTTCTATTGGCATCACACATACTCCGTTCAAATGGTTCACATCCTGCCTCTCTGGCCGCACTCGGTTCATTCAGTTAAAGTCCCTTAAAAGCATCCCTTTCTCTGTCACTTCAGGTGTGCCTCAGGGCTCTGTCCTGGGGCCCCTACTTTTCATCATCCACCTCCTTCCCCTCGGCAATATCTTCCGCAAAGTCAATATTAATTTTTTCCACTGTTATGCTGATGACACCCAGCTCTACCTCTCCAGCAAACCTTCGTCCACTCTCCCACCCATCTCTCTTACTGATTGCATCTCTGAGATAGAAACCTGGTTCACCTAAAATTTCCTTAAACTCAACAGTAACAAAACCGAGGTCCTCCTCATTGGTACTAAATCCACTCTATCCAAAACCAACAGCTTTTCTTTCTGTTGATAACTCCTCTGTTTCACCCTCCCCTAAGGTTAAGAGTCTGGGTGTCATCCTTGACGGCACACTATCCTTTCAATCCCACATCAATAACATCACTCTGTTATTATTGCAACTCTCTCCTTTTCGGCCTCCCTCACAAATACCTCCATAAACTTCAATTGGTCCAAAATTCAGTTGCCCGCATCATAACCCGAACCCCCTCGATTCACCACATCACTCCTGTCCTTCACCAGCTCCACTGGCTCCCGGTTCAGTTCCGCATCCAGTTTAAAGTCCTCCTGTTTACTTTCAAAGCCATTCATAACCTTGCCCCCCCAATATCTGTCTGATCTCCATGTTCCCACTCCCTCTCGCTCTCTTGGATCCTCGTCCTCCATACACCTATGTATGTAACCTATGTATGTAACCTATGTATGGTGACCTTGAGTGTCAAGAAAGGTGCCTTTAAATGAAATGTATTATTATTATTCTGTGGGCCTACTGGGTGTAGTCTGCTTTTTTGTCGGGGTCATAGCACGCTTGGGCTTGTCTTGAGTCTGTTCACCTGTGTATTATATACATTTGCAATGGGCCTGATCAGTTGTGAAGGAAACTGCCTGCCGGGAGCCTTGGTCCTTTCAAGGTTTCTGCCTCTTAGAGGCAGTTTTTCCTTGCCACAGTGAGTTATCATGATCTCTTGGCAGGAATTAGAGCTGCACTGGTAGCATAGAGCAAGTTTACGCTAACAATGTAAATAATAAGCCATGAATATGCAGATTAAATCTTTGTAAAGAATACAAAGATTACTTACTGATACACATATAAATGTAGGCTGTGCAGCTCTGGTTCTATCAGGTCCAATATTCAATGAACCACCACAACAACAATGAAGCATACATTTGTAATTTATGAAAAACTGTTGTCGGACAATGGATGCCTCACCCCGGGAAGAACACACTACTATTATACCCCTATGTGGTTGTAAATGGTGAAGGTATGTTGATTAAAAAAAAAAACAGTACAAAAGTACTTTCTTGTAAAAAAATGTTGTTGCTTGTTAATCATTTTCATTCATCACCCCCTCATTCCATGTACCACCAAATAAACTTCATTCAACTTTTAAAAACTCTTGTCTACTTCTACCACTAATACCACCACTACATTTACTACCAATTCTACTTTTACTACTAATTCTACCCCCCTTTTTCTTTTCCTTTTTTTTTTTTTTGTGGGGGCGGGGGAGACCCCCCACAATTGGGGTTCCTTTTTTCCCCCCCCCCCCCCGGGTCCCCCCCCCCCCCCCCCCCTTTTTTTTTTTTTTTTTTCCCCTTTTTTTTTTTTTCCCCCCCCCCCTTTCCCCCCCCCCCGTCCGCTTTTTTTTTTTTTTTTTTTTTTTCCTCCCTCCCCCCTTCCCCCCCTCCCCCCCCCCCCCCCCCCCCCTTTTTTTTTCCCCTTTTCTCCCCCCTCCTTCCAGTTTGACCTACCACTTATACTTTTACGACAAATTCTACTACTTCTTCCAATATTAATTCTACTACTTAAACTTTTACTACTAATTCTACTACTACTTTTACTACTTCTCCCTTTTACTACTAATTCTACTACTACTTTAACTATAAATTCCTCTTAGACTTCCACGACTACTTCTACTACTAATACTACTACTACTTCTACTACTAATAATACTACTACTTCTACTACTAATACTACTACTGCACAGCTACAGCTACGGCCAGCATTCACACTGCATTTTCTTCTGGAAATGCAATCTTTCTAGTTCTTCTTTTTCTTTTTTTTTTCTTTTTCCTCTTCCGTCTTCTGACCTAAACTTTGTTCCGCTTCTTCCACAAATTTCATCCGATTTGAACCGTTCAAACTTTTATCATTTCAGCTCGTTCCAGTCATTCAGGCTATGTTCTATCTCTCTTTTATCTCTTCCCCTCTTTCTTTTATTCCTCTTTTTCTACCCTTTTTTCCCCATTCATTTCAATGGGGAAACTCTTCAACTCGTGTTTCGACTCCTTCTACTTCCATCTAGTTTCCACTACTAATTCTGGTGGTCTACTGGTTTTACCCTTGCTCTCAATGGCTGGGGTCCTGGGTTCAAAACCCAGAGGTGACATGAAATTAAACTTATAGTTAAACTTATACTAATAGTTATAATTATAGTTATACTTATATCATAGGAAAACTTATAGTTATAGTTAAACTTATAGTTATAATTATAATTATAGAAAAAAATATACTTATAGTTATAGTTATAGTTAAACTTATAGTTAAATTTATACTAATAGTTATAATTATAGTTAAACTTATAGTTATACTTATATTTATACTTATAATTATAGGAAAACTTATAGTTGTAGTTAAACTTATAGTTATAGTTAAACTTATAGTTATTCTTCTTATTATAGTAAAACTTATTCTAATAGTTATAGTTATAGTTAAACTTATAGTTATACTTATAATTATAGTCAAACTTATACTAATAGTTATAATTATAGTTAAACTTGTAGTTATACTTATATTTATACTTATAATTATAGTAAAACTTATACTTATAGTTATAGTTAAACTTATAGTTATAATTATTATTATAGTAAAAATTATAGTATAGTTAAACTTATAGTTAAACGTATACTAATAGTTATAATTATAGTTAAACTTATAGTTATACTTATATTTATACTTATAATTATAGGAAAACTTATACTTATAGTTAAACTTATAGTTATACTTCTTATTATAGTAAAACTTATTCTAATAGTTATAGTTATTGTTAAACTTATAGTTATACTTATAATTATAGTTAAACTTATACTAATAGTTAAAATTATACTTAAACTTATTGTTATACTTATATTTATACTTATAATTATAGTAAAACTTATACTTATAGTTATAGTTATAGTTAAACTTATAGTTATAATTATTATTATAGTAAAAATTATAGTATAGTTAAACTTATAGTTAAACGTATACTAATAGTTATAATTATAGTTAAACTTATAGTTATACTTATATTTATACTTATAATTATAGGAAAACTTTTACTTATAGTTAAACTTATAGTTATAGTTATAATTATAGTTAAACTTATAGTTATACTTCTTATTATAGTAAAACTTATTCTAATAGTTAGTTATAGTTAAACTTATAGTTATACTTATAATTATAGTTAAACTTATACTTATAGTTATACTTATAGTTATACTAATAATTATACTCTCCTTCACTCCTCCAATAATCTACTCATTAAATCCTCTTCTCCTTCACTCCTCTACCCATTAAATCCTCTACTCCTTCACTCCTCTACTCCTTCACTAGTCTACTTATTAAATACTCTACTCCTTCACTCCACTTCTTCAATCCTCTACTCCTTCACTCGTAGTAGAACTACACGTACGAGTACTACTACAAATACTAGAACTACTAGGAGTACTACAAATACTAATACTACTACGAGTACCACGAATACAATTACTACTACGATTAATACTAGTACTACTAGTATTATTCCACTTTTTCTACCCTTTTTTTTCCCCATTCATTTCAATGGGGAAACTTTTCAACTCATGTTTTGACTCCTTCCACTTCCATCTCTGATACTTTCCACCACTACTGCCTTATACTTATAGTTATAGTTATAGTTATAGTTAAACTTATAGTTATAATTATAGTAAAAATTATACTTATAGTTATAGTTCAACTTATAGTTAAACTTATACTAATAGTTATAATTATAGTTAAACTTATAGTTATACTTATAATTATAGGAAAACTCATACTTATAGTTATAGTTAAACTTATAGTTAAACTTTTAATTATAGTAAAAATTATACTTATAATTATAGTTAAACTTATAGTTATACTTATATTTATACTTATAATTATAGGAAAACTTATAGTTAAACTTAAAGTTATAGTTATAATTATAGTTAAACTTATAGTTATACTTCTTATTATAGTAAAACTTATTCTAATAGTTATAGTTATAGTTAAACTTATAGTTATACTTATAATTATAGTTAAACTTATAGTTATACTTATAATTATAGTTAAACTTATACTTATAGTTATAGTTATACTAATAATTATACTCTCCTTCACTCCTCCACTCCTTCACTCCTCCAATAATCTACTCATTAAATCCTCTTCTCCTTCACTCCTCTACCCATTAAATCCTCTACTCCTTCACTCCTCTACTCCTTCACTCCTCCACTACTCTACTCCTTCACTAGTCTACTTATTAAATACTCTACTCCTTCACTCCACTTCTTCAATCCTCTACTCCTTCACTCTTAGTAGAACTACACGTACGAGTACTACTACAAATACTAGAACTACTAGGAGTACTACAAATACTAATACTACTACGAGTACCACGAATACAATTAATACTACGATTAATACTAGTACTACTAGTATTATTCCACTTTTTCTACCCTTTTTTTTCCCCATTCATTTCAATGGGGAAACTTTTCAACTCATGTTTTGACTCCTTCCACTTCCATCTCTGATACTTTCCACCACTACTGCCTTATACTTATACTTATGCTTATATTTATACTAATAGTTTTACTTATTCCTCTACTTCTCTTGTACTTATATTCCTCCACTTTTTGACTCTTCCACTCTTTTCACTCCTTCACTCTTCCACTCCTTCACTCCTCCTTATACTTATAGTTATATTTATAGTTAAACTTATAGTTAAACTCATACTAATAGTTATAATTATAGTTAAACTTATAGTTATACTTATAATTATAGGAAAACTTATAGTTATAGTTATAGTTAAACTTATAGTTATACTTATAATTATAGTAAAAATTATAGTTATAGTTAAACTTATAGTTAAATTTATACTAATAGTTATAATTATAGTTAAACTTAGAGTTCTACTTATACTTATAGTTCTACTTGTACTTGTACAAATACTAGAACTACTACGAGTATTACAAATACTAGTACTACTACACATACTAGTACTACTAGGAGTACTACAAATACTAGTACTACTACGAGTATTACAAATACTAGTACTACTACACATACTAGTACTACTAGGAGTACTACAAATACTAGTACTACTAGGAGTACTACAATTAATAGTACTACTTGGAGTACCACAAATACCATTACTACTATGATTAATACTAGTACTACTATGAGTGCTAGTACTACAAGTACTAGTACTACTACGAGTACTTATACACGTACTAGTACTACTACGAGTACTACACGTACTAGTACTACTATGAGTAGTATAAATACTAGTACTACTACGAGTACTATGAATACTAATACTACTTCGACGAGTACTAGTACTTCTATGAGTACTAGTACTGCGAGTACTACAAGTACTAATAGTACTACGAGTACTACTACGAGTACTCATACAAGTACCTGTAGTACTAGTACTGAGTGTAATTCATAATAATAATAATCATTTTATTTAAAGTGTGTAATCATAACAAAGTTATCTGAAGACACTTTACAGTTGAAGTAATACTATAGTGGAGTAGAAACAGATCAATACTAAAGTACAGTGTGGCTGGAGCAGGAAAAAGTTCCTTTTAGAAGAACCTGGAGCAGAAGTAAACAGTTGATGAATCCAAACAAGAGCGTCCAGGTTTACTTGTTGAACAAAGACCAAGATGACACGATTGATCAGGTGAAAGCAATCGTGGATAAATGAACACATGACTTCCTCAACCAGACCCTGCGATGGATCACAGATTCACTGATGCACTGAGACAACAATGTTTTTAGAACCTATGAAGAACTCAAAGACAAAATCAAAAATACAGGAACCCTTGGTTAATGCTATAAAGGTATATTGAAAAATAAATGTCTATGATGGTCTAGGGCAGGGGGGGGGAAAATTTTTTCCTCCCAGAGGCCTGAAAAAAAAAATATTTGGAAATTTATTTCAGTGAGAGCCATATAAATAATATTCAGATGTAAGAATCTGTGCTTGACACGAATTCAAGCCCTTTTCCTTTGTTCATCAAAATCAACAAAGAATTCAGACGGGTTCATCCCTTTCCATGCCTCCATTTCAATATGTCCATCATATTTAAATGAAGCACAAGACTAAAATTTCTCCATTTCTGTGATCATGAAAAAACAAAAACAAATGAAAACATGAATTAAAACGAACAGTTTATATTTGTTAATTTTAAACATGTCTGATATGAATCACACAAGTGGATTAATTACATTTCAGATGAAGTTTAACGAGAATAAAACTGTTCATCAGTAACTTCACATCATCATCGCTTTGTCTGATCGTCTCTGACGTCATTAGAATGTGTGTCTCACCTGCACCTGTTTAACGTGTTTGTGTTTCTGCGTATTCTTATTATATTCGTGAGATAAAGGTAATTTACAAATAGTCATCATGTGATGGTGTATTAATGCAAGTGTGTTTTAAGGACTCGATCACAAAAGGAAAACCAGCATTTGTTGCGCTTTCATTGAAACCTGCAGCTTCACTTTGATGGAACTGACGTCATGTTTCTGTGACTCTCGTAAAGAACCTGAAGCGATCAAACGAGCATTATTTTGTTCGATATATTATTTAAAAAAACAAGCTTATAATTCTATATCGTTTTTCTGAATTGCGTAAAATGACTGTCGCACGTTTTGCTCTTTTTATTCTCGATTCAAATGATCTTTTCCGTGCGTTCAGTGGAAGAGGCAGGAGCTCTGATTGGCTGCTGTGCATGTCAATCAAATTTTCAACCAATCGGCACAATAACCATTTGATTGACATGCACAGCAGCCAATCAGAGCTCTCTTTACTATTTTCTTATATTATATTTTATTAAATCACGCGATCTACTCGCAACAGCTTCGCGATCGATCGACGTATTGTCCACCCCTGAAACAAGTGATAATATTTTATGTTTTATCTGAAAAGCCGAAATCTGCGAGCCAGATGCAATCATCAAAAGAGCCACACCTGGCTCGCGAGCCATAGGTTCCCGACCCCTGCGGTGCTGTGTCTCAAATCGCATACTAGCGTACTAAAAGTTAGTATTTTTAGTACGTTAGTGTGTCTCAATTCTTAGTATGCGAAATTTAGTGCGCCATGCACACTAAATTGGCATACTAACACGCCCACAAAACTAGCATGGTTCGATGGACACTAACCATACTAAACAGCTGCCATTTTAGTGACGTTTTAAACGGAAGTTACGTCATATATAAATGCATATATATTCATATACTTAAATGTGTATTTTCAGCAGCAGGAGGATAAACACGTCTTCGCTGCTGATACCAGCTTAAATATCTCGCGATTATTTAGATTCTCATATTTTTTCTTTATTTCTTTTTCCAAAGTTGCAATACGTGCTGCCAGCAGGTGGCGATAGCGTTCAAACAGCTGCTTGAAACATCGTTAAATAGAAGTAGAAGAAGAAGCTGTCATGTGATTTCCGGTTAGTGTTTAGCTTCAGGGTTTGATTTGAGACATACTATCTGCGGAGAATTTGCGTACTAGTTAGTATGCATACTAAACTGATGCATACTAACTTCTAGCATACTAAGATTAGTATGCGATTTGAGACACAGCACAGCCGGTCTAGTGGTATGACCCTCGCTCTGGTGAGGTCCAGGGTTCAAAACCCGGAGGTGACATAAAACTTTAGTTTCTCTCTTCATTTAGATATGGTTTGTTTATAGTCTGTGGAAAAGTTCTCTTTTATCTCCATTCTTTCTTTTATTTCACTTTTTCTACCCTTTTTCCCTGTTCATTTCAATGAGGAAACTCTTCAACTCAACTTTCAACTCCTTCCACTGTAACCTACTACTTCTACTACTAATGTTTATCAATTCAGCTCGTTCCAGTCATTCAGGCAATGTTCTACCTCTTTTATCTCTTCCCCTCTTTCTTTTATTCCACTTTTTCTTCCCCATTTCCACTACTAATTCCGGTGGTCTAGTGGTTTGACCCTTGCTCTCTATGGCTGAGGTCCTGGGTTCAAAACCCAGAGGTGACATGAAATTTGAGTTTTTCTCTTTGTTATACTTATATTTATACTTATAATTATAGGAAAACTTATACTTATAGTTATAGTTAAACTTATAGTTATAGTTATAATTATAGTTAAACTTATAGTTATACTTATATTCATACTTATAATTATAGTAAAACTTATATTTATAGTTATAGTTAAACTTATAGTTATAATTATAGTAAAAATTATACTTATAGTTATAGTTAAACTTATACTAATAGTTATAATTATAGTTAAACTTATAGTTATAATTATAGTTAAACTTATAGTTATACTTATATTTATACTTATAATTATAGTAAAACTTATAGTTATAGTTAAACTTATAGTTAGACTTATACTAATAGTTATAATTATAGTTAAACTTATACTAATAGTTATAATTATAGTTAAACTTATAGTTATACTTATTTATACTTATAATTATAGTAAAACTTATAGTTATAGTTATAGTTAAACTTATAGTTAGACTTATACTAATAGTTATAATTATAGTTAAACTTATAGTTATACTTATAATTATAGTAAAACTTATACTTATAGTTATAGTTATAGTTAAACTTATACTAATAGTTATAATTATAGTTATACTTATAATTATAGTTAAACTTATAGTTATACTTATAATTATAGGAAAAATTATACTTATAGTTACAGTTAAACTTATAGTTAAATTTATACTAATAGTTATAATTATAGTTAAACTTATAGTTATACTTATATTTATATTTATAATTATAGGAAAACTTATAGCTATAAACTAAAAACAGATCAATAATAAAGTACAGTGTGGCTGGAGCAGGAAAAAGTTATTTTAGAAGAACCTGGAGCAGAAGTAAACAGTTGATGAATCAAAACAAGAGTATCCAGGTTTACTTGTTGAACAAAGACCAAGATGACACGATTGATAAATGAACACATAATAATAATAATAATCTCTATTTATATAGCGCCTTTCTAGACCAGGGTCACAAAGCGCTTTGACAGCCATTCACACATACTGATGGGAGTAGGCTGCACCACACGGTGCCGAATCTGCCCTCAGGAGCAATCAGGGTAAAGTGTCTTGCTCAGGGACACAACGACACAAGCTTGTCTGGAGCTGGGATTGAACCTGCAACCTTTTGGACTGCAGGCAACCACTCTACCGTCTGAGCTATGACTTCCTCAACCAGACCCTGCGATGGATCAAAAAACAGGAACCATTGCTTAATACTGTAAAGATATATGAAAAAATAAATGTCATTTGTTTCATGGCTTGATGGTCTAGTGGTATGAACCTCGCTCTTGATGACTTAGGTCCTGGGTTCAAAACCCAGAGGTGACATGAAATTTGAGTTTTTCTCTTTGTTTAGATATAGTTGGTGTGTAGTCTGTGGAAAATTTCTCTTTTATCTCTTCCATTATTTCTTTTATTCCTCTTTTTCTACCCTTTTCCCCTTTTCATTTCAATGGGGAAACTCTTCAACTCAACATTCAACTCCTTCCACTGTAACCTACTACTACTACTACTACTTCCACTACTACTTCCACTACTACTACTTCCACTACTACTACTTCCACAACTACTACTTCAAATACTACTTCCACTACTACTTCCACTACTTCTACTTCAACTACTACTTCCACTACTACTAATCCAACTACTTCTTCCACTACCAGTTCCACTTCTACTGATTCCACTACTACTACTTCCGGTACTACCAATTGTGTGAATGCTGCTCAGCATTCACACTGCATTTTCGTCCGGAGATGCACTGTTTTCTAGTTACGAACAATTTTCACTTGAAAACCTACTATAACATCCAATATAAATATTCTGGAGCACAGCCAACCTCCCTCTCTGTCATCCAACCGACATTCAGATCAAATCTCTGGCATTAAACTGCCCACATTATAAGATAAAAATTGACATCATGGAACTTTTAGACGTTCCTCCTCTCTGTCTGCTGAAGACAGCTGGTCCATCTTAAGGTCAGCTCTAATACCTCAGAATGTTGAAAGCCTGCCGATGCTATCAGATACCGTCGACAACTGCTGCCTGGAATGTTTATCTGTCGACTCTCAAGAAAGCGGTGCAACATGTATAAGCAGTGATATCTTCTTAGAACACTTGTGAAAGTTTACTAGTGAAATAAATCTTTTTTTTCTGGATTATTTTTAGGAAAAAATAATAAGGCTTTTTATTGCAATGTAACAAGTCAGGTATGAGATTCCCATCAACAAGCAGTTGGTTTGTTTTATCCATCTGCATGTAAAATGATAATAAACTAGGTATTACAAAACATAAAACAATTATAAAACAATGATGGACTAAATGTTTGGTCTGTATTGAAAGATAAATAATATACTTTTCATTTTTGTTTAAAACATCAATGGACAGAAAATACTCAAGAAAGCAAAAGTAATAAAAATGTGGAAATTATATTAAATTTTACTATTATAATAAACAAACATTTATGATGTATGGAATATGTTTCAAAATCACTTATATAGTTATGTTGTGACTTCATGATGTTGTGACTTCATGCCCGAGTTGCACTACGGTCATGTTGTTACGTTACACGCTAAAGTAAACACAAGTTCAATTTACTCTTGTCCGTCTCGTGTTCATACAAAGAATTTAACGTAACACATGTGATGCAAAGAAACTGTATTTAAAATAAATAATAAGTAGTGAAGCCACAGACCACAGAGCAGGAAGTGCAGTTGCTGTTGGAGGCGTTTCCTTCGTAATACAGCTACTGGCCTCTAGCGGCTAAAGAGCGTAATTACACTACAAATCAGATAAATACACAGTGCAATTTTGATTTATTCGATTTATTAACTTTTATTTGTTAAAGGAAAAAAAACTGTTAAACGTTTTGAATCGCTCTATGTTGCTTTTAAGTCCAGATGTAACCTACGGTGGTCCAGAAGTGCAAAACAAATGTAGAAAAGCGTTATATAAATACAAACTACTTACTAACTTACTTACAAACTCTGACCAAAGTTATAGATTAAATTTCAATTTAGATTGGTTTTGTACTTCTGGGCCACCGTAAAAACAAACGTGTACTAATCATCCGATGCTAAAGATTCAAACTAAAGGTTTAACGGCCCAAATGGAAAATAAAATGCATCTGTTTGTTGTTTATGCAGTGTCTTCATATTGAAAGACCACTAGATGGAGCTCTCTGCATTCTAATATGTGGCTCTGGTCTACTTACTCAATGAAACTTGGCATCATTTTCAAACTGTGAGTGACATCTAGTGGCCTTTAAAAATGAAGACACTGCATCAGAGAACTTGTGCTGTGTCATGAGGCCTCATCACTATTAAATAAATGGATATTTGTAAACATCTTTGTAAAAAAAGATCAAACCAGGGCCGGGTCTAGGCAGGGGCAAGAGGGGGTCTGGCCCCCTCAAAGAAATGTTGTGCCCCCTCAAACTTACATGTAAGTAAGTAAGTAACAGCACAATGCCCCCTCAAGATGTGTGGCTGCCCCCTCATACATGCCTGTCTAGACCCGGCCCTGGATCACACTAGATAATCTGGTTGTAATAATATGTATGTATAGGTACTTTTTTGTCAGCAAAAAGTATAATTCAAACTGAAGGATAAAATATTCATTTTAAAAGGCAGATTAATAAAAGTGGTTGAAGACCGAAGCGAGTAAATCATGATGCATCATGAGTTGCAGTTCAAAGGAATGAACACTAGATGGCAGTGTTTATAGTTTATTTCGTAAAGTGTATTGAAAGAAATGTACAGTCAAATCTGGTTTAAACTGTATTGGTCCAAACTGTACTTTTAAATTAAATAACAATACTAATTATTATTATTATTGTTATTATAATATTATACATGGATTTAATTATTAAGCATTACATTCATACGAATTGTTTCTAAATTGTTTTTAATCCACGTATTCAATCCTACTTTGATTATTTTTATTTACGTGTAAATCATTACGCGTGCATGTAGTTTAATATATCTCCACCAGAGGGCCACAGTAACGAGAAGATGTGCTGAGTAACGGCGCTGCTCAGCTGTGTAAGGAAATGACAACTTTAAGAAATAAGAAACGTCACTCTGTTTTTAATTTAATGGTTAATCTTATGAGTAGGTTACTCACATCAATTATTTCTGAGAATTCATAATAAATAGAATAGTTAAACAAAATGCTCTTATTGAGCTCCAGATACAGCTAATTAAGATTCAACTTAAAGACTTAAAGATGAGAGATGATGATAGTTCTAGAGTCCTATCATAGCTCCCTATTGGCCACTGGCTGGAGTGCATGGGTGTGGCAGGAGAAGAGGACGAGGGGATGGAAACAAACAAAGAATGTTGGTCAACAATGGCGCATTTTTGGCTTTTAGTCCAGGAACTTTGGTCAAGTTCCCTA
This sequence comes from Callionymus lyra, assembly GCA_016630915.1. Lineage (NCBI taxonomy): Eukaryota > Metazoa > Chordata > Actinopteri > Syngnathiformes > Callionymidae > Callionymus > Callionymus lyra. The sequence goes on from JACEEU010000973.1 coordinate 17,125, forward strand.
TTGGTGACACCTACGATTGAAGCAATTTTTCTGAGCTGAACAAACAAGAACTCAACCTCAACAACTCTCCACCAAGAATGAACTTCTGCTCCAGAAGGGGGGGTGCTGGATTTGTATAATAATAAAAGAAAAAAATTTTTTTTCCCTTGAAAATACTTTTGAGACTTCATTCCTATGATCCACCTTTGGACTCCCCACACTGCACTATCAACTATATCTGGGATGATGATGAACGTGATGATGACGACAAATGGCACGAACTTGACTCTTGTCTGCGGTGAAATTTTTGTGGTCCTGATGGTGTGGCTGCTGAACTAACTACTGAACAAGGTGTTCTTTATGCTCCTCTCTGAAACTTGCTGTTGCTCCTGCTGTGGTTGCTGGTGGAGAAGCTAGGGCCCTGGGAGACAAATGATTAAGAAATGCAAAGTTGTTTGCGATTTGACGAAAAAAGCATACAAATCTAGCCTGTTAGAGACATGATATCTTAAGATGTAACAGTAAAAAATGAATCCCAGAATAACATACTCTGATTGCTCCACTCAGAGCTATGATGAAAGCAGCCATAAGAAAACTAAACAAAACGTGTGAGGTCGACTGATGCAGAATTTTATTTAAACTAATTAAAAGTGACTCTGTCTAGAGCTGCTGACTTGTCACCTCCAGAAACTAGACTATAGAGACTAGACACTAAAGAATATACTATAGAGACTAGACTAGACTATACTAAGCCACTCCATATTGATGCAAGTGAAATTTATGATATTGTTCTTTGGTAATTAGACTTAAAATAGTGAAAATGGAAAAAAAAGGAGACTAAAATACTGTAGGAGGAAAGGTCAAAGAAAAAATAGTTAATTAAGAGATACATTCAAAGAAACACTTTGAGAAATAAATATGACATTCTTCTCTCTAGTTGAATAAACCAAACACCTATTGAATAAGAGGAAATCTCTTTGAAGTGAATATTGATTAAAGAAACCAGTTAAGATAAGCAAAATAGTAATCTAGAATAGATACTGTATTTCTGTTGTGGGTAAATAATTAAAGAGGTCTGACTGACACCTGATCAAATTAACTATTACATTCATAAAACACATTTGAACTCACACAACACTCTCAGACATTCACATATATATTACAAATAACACACTGATCTCAGAGATAAACAAACAAACACATGATGTTTTCAATTTAAATTGAATAAGATAAAAAAGTGTCACTGCTTCAATCTGCTCCTGTGTGTGTGTGAGAATGAAAGAATTCCCTCCAACACCCGCCTCTGTTTCCCTCTTCACCATGAAGTCAAAACATACTGATAATTTGAACTCTCTGCTAACTTCAAGGTTTATTCAAATAAAACACATGACAAACGTTAACTGACATCCACAGATCTACAAAGTTATGAATACACAACTCATGACACACACACAATATCCTCATCACCACCTGAATAGATTCATAACTGACCTTCTCATAACTTCTGATCATTCTTATCCTGTTAGAGGTGGTGTTGAGAAGCCCTCCAGTGAGGGAGAAATAAGAAGCCACTGTCCACTGCAGACTTTTAAATATATCAAAAGATCTCCTTGTTAGAAGGTGAACAAGAAACATGAGCCAACATGAGTAAAGATAAAAACTTGACTAGCAGACTTCTAAATATATATATGAACAAATGTAGTTTTAGGAAACTACTCTTTGGACATGTGGTGAAATAGTTAAGATGTTTAAATTAACAAACACAAGAAATCATGATTTGAGATAAATACAACTTCCCTACAACTAATAAGACTTAACTTAATGCTAAAAGAAGGTACATATTGGTATTTGTATTTAAAAGGACAATCAAATGGGCTGGAAAATGTCCAAACATTGGAGAAGTTTCAAAGAACAGAAAACATATTGTTATGATTAAACATATTTAATCTATTATCTACATCAATAGCAGCCAATAATACAATAGACAATATGAAAAGTGAAACTTGGAATTAAAAACTGAAATTGATTAATTGAAAAAGTTCAATAAGAAATGGAAATATGTTTCTAAAGCTGCTTCTAACATTCTAAGGCAACTATAAACATTAAACAAAAAAGCAGGGAAAAGAATTGACTTTGGAAAATATAAACATCAGAAAAAATAAATAAATGATGCCTTCAGGAAAGAAAATAATAAATAATCTATTTAGAAATTACAGAATCATATCAATCTTTAAATTAACTTTGTTAAAGATAAATATACCTTAAATCTAAGTTGAAGAAAAAAAAGAACTAGAGCAAGAGATTGATAGAAAATAAACAAGTTGAATTCTAAAATTGACAACATATGGACTTGCAAGTGTAATTTATTGAAGGAATTAAATTATATAAGCATTGAAAATTACTAGTCTTCATCCACATGACAAAATGATTTGATTTTAGTCTTAAACAAAGGAAACCTAAAATAAATACCAAATTAATACTAGAGTTTAACAGTTCTTTGGGGAACTTCAAAATAAAGATAATAAATTGGTTAATATTGGCAAATAAGGTTCTCAAATAAGTGTCTATATCTAACAAAGGACAAGAAAATAAAATAAAAGAATTAATCATTATAATTGAAAAAATATTTTATAGAGTAGATTTTTAATTATTTTTTTTTAAATTTTAATCATAAAGTAAGTCTTAGTTAGTCTTTTATTAATTGGCTAAACTTAGGTCCAGAAATCCAACAATAGAATAGCTTATATATATAATTTTTATAGCTAATATAGAAAAAACATAATTGAATAAATAAACAACTGCAGAATAGTTTGCACATAGACATTTTTTTCTATTTGATATTATCCATTTACTTTAGCAATAGACTTTGAAACCAAATCTAAGAGGAATAATAATGATTAAACAAAGCTTAGAATATTTTTGTAGCTAATAATGTCATGTAATTGAACACATTTATTCATAAATAAATTTAAGAGAGTTAATACAAAGAGTATTATGATTAATTAAATGATTTGACAATAGATTTGGATATAAAGTTATTCAAGAAAACATTTTTTAGATACAAATAAATTAGGTTGTTCTATTTGTCCCTCAGGGGGAGGACTTAGATAGATACTTAGCTGGATAATAGGTTTGTTACGTGATGGTGATTCTTGTTGCACGGTTCTGCCGATCAACACTGCTGAAGGGAGCTCTGTCCAGATTGCATTCAATTAGTTTAAATTGTTCATGTAGAAAACAGCTCGAGAATAAGGTACGACTGTGTTTTACTATGTCTCTGACTTAGGTAGTAAATAGGAAGAGGTTAATTTTGTCTGCATGAAGTAGTATGAGTAAATTCTAAATAAAAAGCATGATTTAACGATGTATTGTTTCTCATTTCTCCAAAGAATGCGATGCTGTTCATTTCTTTCCTATGTTGCAGGACGAGCTCAATGATGCACTGTTGACGGGGGAGTACGTCAACAACACCTCACACGAAGAGCCCACATCCAAGTCGCCGACAACGGGGCTGCTGCTTTCTTTTTACCTCGTTAAAGAGGTTTTTCAAAACAGTGGATACTGGCTCCATAACAATATACATTTTATCAAAATCTCTACTTCAAAATAGACTTATTAGAGTTGAGTTACTTAGTGTGAATATGTTTGTTTTGATGATTTGGCATTCAATTACTTCAGTTTTAATTCATAGCATAATTTGGAATTATTATTATTATTAAATTTTTTTTGGGGATTTTTCTTTTTTTTGTGATTTGAGAGAAATGCTCATAATGTATAATTGTTTTCATTAAATGAATCTGTGTTTCCTCTGTTGCTTTCTCACCATATGTAATCTTTGTGTGGCACTATACGGATGATAGTTTAGCATGTTTAGTTTATAATCAGATTCGCGATCATTATTTTGAAATCAGACTTGTCTTTGTTTTATTGCATCATTAGTTCATGATGCAATCAGGGGGAATGTAAGGAAATGACAACTTTACTGTAATCAATCATCTAGATTTAACACACATTTCAAATAGTCACTTGATTAACTGATGATCTTACATATTTAATTCATATTAAATAATCATTGTCTTGCAGTGCATTCACTTAAACTAAACTCAGGTTCACAACTCAAAGGCCGAGGTCACAAACCCTCACACACACAGAAAGATTAAACAATCCCAGATTCCAGGAAGTCTGGACACCTGTCTGAGAATTCACTCTGAAGGACACAAGTCGCTGGGAATAAACTCTCTCCAGAAAACAACAACCTTCAGTAAGTTTCCACTACGATCACGTGCGACGGCCATCTTAGAATCAAGTGTTTAGAGTTACTGACCAATCCTACATTCACATTTGACTAGAGGTGTTAACCTGAATATTCTACTATAAAGATCCACCATTTTGTCTGATCTTTGCGTTCTGGCATTCGAAGACGTCTGCGATAGATCTCTCTGCTTGCTAGCGCCCGTGTTCACGTAAGTTTGTCTCTGACTTTTGCATAATTCACTAAACGCAACCCGTTTGTCCCCACCCAAGGGGGGGGGGGGGGGGAAAAACCCCCGGTTTTTTTCCGGAATAAATAAATAATGTTTATATTATTTGAGTATTGAGCAACGACCTTTTTGGAAGTTGCCACGTCAATTTAAAATAAAACATTAGTTTTCTAGTAGTTTTTTTTTCATCAAAAGTCAAATATTAATATTACGATAATTGGTAATATTTAATAAATTAATGTTGATTTATTGTCTTCTTCAATATATATAATGAATGTTCCATTGAGCCGCTGTCTCCAGCTTCTGTCTCTTATGTAACGCACTCGGGATGAGAGCGTGACGTCGCTGTTTTTCTCCGCGTCTCGTCCAATCGCGTGTTTCAGCAGCTTCTCCATCCGAGGGACGCGCAGCATCAGCTCAGTCACCAGCTCCAGATCCAGCTCCAGCTCCAGCCGAGAACCGAGCCTCCTGTTCGGCTCATACAGGCGCGAGGAACCACCTACCCATCCATCCACCCATCCAGGTCAGGTCAGGTCAGGCTCTGCTCATACAGCGTGAAATAACTTGTTTATTATTATTATTATTATTATACAAAAGATCATGTGCGTCATGCGTCACTGGGGTGTTATTCGAAGTAAACAAATAGTAAAAACTGGCGTTTAAAATGATAATGATATTGACAAGTTATACAAATAATGTTAAATGAAATAGAACATGAATTAAGTATATTTTATCCATTTTTTTTATTTTCAAAATACAGTGATAAGGGGTAGGAAAATATGTACATAACAGTGAAGGAAAATGTAGAATAGTGTCAACAATATGAAGGCAGACAGATAGATATGGATATTTACATTTTAAAAAGCTGCTTTACTACTTGTTATCACTAGTTTCATTTCAACTTGATAGTGATTCAGTGAAACTGAAATTAAATTCAGAATATGTTCTAAATAAATTCTTGAAAACTGTTTTTCTTTATTACTCTCATTCTTTATTCTGCCGTCCGGATGAAAAACATTTTCCTGATACATAGCTTCATTATTCTCTAGAAGACAGTGAACGATGGACACAGTGAGGTGAAGAAGAGAGTGCAGGCGATGGTAGAACATGTGGAAGACGACTGTCCAGGTCGATCCGTGACAGAAGATTATACCAGCAATATAGAGTCACGTTGTATGATGTAGAGACTCTGACATGGAGAAGCAGAGTTAGAAGAGTCAGAGTTGATCTGGATTAACTGGGAGGAAAAAACACTTCTAGTAAAAAAAAAAGTTTATTTCCAGCATTGTAAAAACAACACCAGATTATTTTTTGTGGTGTTTAGGATACATTGTAATAAAATAAAATAAAAATAAAGTGACTTTTACACGAAATTGGGGATATAAAAAAAAATAATTCAATTAAAGAAAATATATATTTTTTCCAGAACATACATTTATTAACATGTATTAATTAAATGAATGCCATCATTCATTCATGAAATAAAACAAAGATAAAAAGTTACTTATATATTTACAGTATATATATATATATATATATTTAAATAATTAGATTGAATAAAAATGTATACTTCATTAATATCAAAGCACATGCAATTTATTCCAAGAAATATAAATAAAAAAAAAAAAATCCATTGCGAGTATTGTGAAAACAAAAACAGAAATTTATTTGCGGTGTTTTTGGATATATTTTTAATTAAATTAATACAATTATTCATTCATGAAATAAAATAAAGATAAAATAAAACAAAGAGTTACCTTAAAAAATAAAAAATAATTATTAAATTAAATTTAAAAAATATATTTTTTTAATATCAAAGAACAATTTATTCCAAGAAATATTCACTGACAACACTTAAAAAGGAAAACATAATTATATAAAAGAACACATGAGTGGTGGAGAAATATCATTGTATGTCCTTAAAATGACTTGAAATTCTACTTTAAAAACCCTAATCCATCATCAGTTTCTACTGGAACCTTTACTGTAAAACATCTTTCCTCTATAGTTCACTTCTTTTTCATTTATTGTCATTTCTCTTGTAAAATATTCCCCCAGTGAGTCTTTTAAATATTAATCAACTGCAGATGTAGCTCATGCCAAGTTCCAGAAGAAGAATATTAAACAGTGTTTCACTGCAGGGGTTAAAAACTCTGCATTGTTCTCAAAATAATCTCAATTATTTAGCAATCTGACCTTGGAGATAAGGAGCGGCAGAACCTTGACACACATTTAAGAAACCACCTCAAAGTGAGCATGTCATGGATTGTTTCATATAATTGGTCCCACAGTCGGTTTGTTCCGGACTCCTGGTCAGTTGCTAAGGTGGTTGCTAAGGGGCACGAGTGAGTTTGCCCTCGTTTGTGCCCAATCTGAATTGGCAGCTGATTGTGCCGTGTGATGTGCAGGCGAGCCACTTTCATGTCAAGGCTATTTTGGTATCTGACGGTTTAACGTGGGACCAGTTTCTGCTGCTATTTGTGGACTCCTGTGTGGTTTGAAGATTGGAACCGTCGG
>JACEEU010000974.1:0-17437 GCA_016630915.1 Callionymus lyra
ATTATAAGGAGCGGTCATGACGCCATGTGCATTGAGCAGGTACCCTGTCTGAAAAATTCTAGTTGGACTGGTGCATGATTGGAAATCACAATACTGTGGTATTGGTATTTTGTTTCACATGGCAAAATTCTGTTGTCTATCAGAAAAAAAGTATATCCTCGAAAACGATTGGTGGACGGGTGAAAAAGAAGAATATGTTTGGTAGTGGGGTTTAATTTCCTCCAGGGGTCAGTAAGTGCATAAGATTGTTTAATGAGATTTACTGTGTTTGCCGATTTTGATAAATTATTTTGAAGTTCAGTTGAGGATCTATCTAACGTTGGCTCAGGCACGAGATTAAAGTCACCTCCTAAAATGATGTGTATCTGTTAGGATCTGGAATAGTTGCTATTAGTCTAGAGAAGAACTGAGGATCGTCCCAGTTAGGGCCATAAACATTAACTAGTGCCACCTCAGTTCCAGACAATCTACACACTACTATGATATATCTTCCCTTGTTATCAGATATGAAATTGTTTAGTTGATAAGAGACTCATTTTTCTAATAAGTATGGCAGCTCCTCTTGACCTATCCCCATAATTAGAGTGTTAAATATTTTCTATCCATCCCCTCTTTAACTTTGAGTGTTCTTCTAGATGTAAGTGGGTCTCTTGTAAAAACATTATCTCTCTACCTAATGATTTCAGGTGTGTAAGAGCTTTGTTACGCTTAATAGGATGGTTAACTCCTTTTACGTTCCATCTTATAAAACGTGTTGAACCTAAAGACAATGGATTGTGACTACTCATATTTTAACATGGGTGTAAATACACTTGTAACTGTATGGAGTAAACACAAAAAAAAAAAGAAAAGCCCCCCCCCCCCCCCACAAAAAAAAAAACTTCATCCACAAAAAAACCCCCCCAAACTCCCCCCCCACAAAAAACAAAAAAAAAAAAAAAAAAACAAGAAGTCAAAAGACTGACAAGGATTTGTCGGGAAACCCAGCTAAAAACCCTGGTGCCAGACACGCCGCTGGAGAAGCTAACGCCGGAGAGGATGCTAACGAGGGGGCCCCTGCTGAACCTACTCAAAACCGAGCTCAGAGGGTTTAAAGCGGACTTGAGCCGCGAGCTCCGTGAGTTCAGACAAACTATGAAGGATGACTTCAACAAGTTCAAGGAAGATGTAATGAATGAGCTACAAACACAAAGGGCGAGCATAACGGAGGCGGAACAGCGGATAACTGATCTGGAGTCAGATCTCTGCGACATGAAAGAGACGCTCCTGATGGTGGTGAAGGACAACGTGAAGATGCAGGAGAAAGTGGCTGATCTGGAGAGCCGCTCGCGAAGAAATAACCTTCGTATTTACGGAGTAGCAGAGGGCACAGAAGGAAAAACAGTGATAGAGTTTGTCCAAGATTTATTCAAAAATAATCTCGATCTTCCTGACGGAGTGATTCTTCAGATCCAGCGGGCTCATAGAGCGCTCACCCCTAAACCTGCTGCGGACGCACTGCCCAGATCGATTATTGTAAACTTCCTCCAGTTCCAAGTGAAAGAGTTGATCCTGAAGAAAGCCTGGCAGAAGAAAATAATCGAGCTGGCTGGCAAGAGACTCTATTTCGATCACGACTATGCAGGCCATGTAGTTGAGAAACGGAAAGCATACGGAGCGATCAAAGTGGCGCTGCACGAGAGGGGGATCAGGTACCAGATGCCCTTTAACTACACTCTTGAACATGGTGTGGTTCCTCCGTCTTGGAGCGAAGCTATCATCTCAGTTATCCCAAAAAAGAAAACCAGTGAGAAGTGTGAAGACTACAGGCCGATCTTATTATTAAACATAGATTATAAACTTTACACTTCCATCATAGCAAAAAGGTACAGCACATTCATGACAGAGATAATTGATGAGGATCAGACCGGATTTATCAAGGGCCGTCAAACACATTACAATATTAGGAGGACTATGCATGTAATAGATCATGTGGAACGTAACAACATCTCAGCTGTCCTCATAAGCTTTGATGCAGAAAAAGCGTTTGATTGCGTTAATTGTTCATTCCTGTATCTTGTACTAGAGAAATTTGGACTAAATAGTAAAGCAATACGATGCATTAGATCGCTCTATCAAAAGCCGACCGCAAGAATAAGAATAAATGGTAGTCTATCAGACCCCATTACCTTAGAAAGAGCTACAAGACAAGGTTGTTGCCTCTCACCAACTCTTTTTGCTATTTGTATCGAACCATTGGCCCAAGCAATCCGACAAAACAAGGAACTTAAAGGTATAGAAATTAATCACGAAAAACAAATTATTGGACTTTTTGCAGATGACATAATATGTTATTTACAAGAACCAGAAACTAGTATTCCAAAAGTAATACAACACATGGAAGCATTTGGCTCCTTTTCTGGCTACAAATTAAATTGAGCAAAAACGCAAATTATGGCAATGAATTTTACTTCATCTGAGAATCTCAAAAATAATATTAAACACAAATTGGTGTGCCAAAAAAATAACATACCTAGGGGTCACCTTGACCAAGGAATACAAGAAACTGTGTGAAGAAAATTATAGCAAACTACATAAATACATTAAAAATGACCTAGAAAAGTGGGGTCCCCTTACACTGGATTTGAGTTCAAGAATAGATACAATCAAGATGAACATCCTACCTAGATTACTTTACCTGTTTCAAGCATTACCAGTTGAGGTACCAGAGATTCTATTCAGAGAGTGGGACAAATTGTTCTCTAGATTTATATGGAATGGACAAAACCCGAGAGTAAAATTTGAAACATTACAGATTAGTAAAGAGGGAGGTGGGATGGCTTTACCAAACATGAGAGGATACTATCTTGCGGCCCAAATAGGACCAATTATAAGTTGGTGTGACCAACACTTTAAGGCAAAATGGAAAAATCTAGAAAAAAAATGTAGAGATCGGGAAATTCGAAGTCTCATTGGAGACAGAAAAACCATGAAGGAATATAGTAACCAATTAGATACAATAAGTAAATTCACACTTGAAATGTGGTTCAAGGTGGTCAGAAAACACAAATTGGAAAATGAAATTAAAATATTCAGTTGGATAGCATACAATAAAAAATTAACTTCAAATAATCTGGATTTCCAGTTCAGGCAGTGGATCCAGACCGGTTTAACTGCAATATGCACAGCCACAAAACATGGCAAACTGATGAGCTTCCAAGAACTGAAACAAATATACTCTCTAAATAACAGAGACCACTTTAGATTCTTACAATTATGGGACTTCTATGACAAACAAATTAAACCAAACATGAATGAAAACAGAAATGGTATAATCCAAACTTTGATTGGAACCTATAACGGCAAGAAGTGTAAAATTGTCTGAACATTATACAAGCAATTGATGGAAACTAAGGGAAAGAACAAATTATGTAAAGGAAAAGTGGGAAAAAGAGTTCCATATCAGTATAAGTCAAGAAGAATGGTCACATATTTGGCAGACGCAGCATTCTACGACATCTTCTCGTATCTGGAGGGAACACTGCTGGAAAAATGTAATAAGATATTTCATTACACCAAAAATTAAAAACAGACAACTGTCATCGGACCAGTCGTGTTGGAGAGATTGTAACGAAGTCAATGTCGACCATGCTCATGTTTTCTGGTACTGCTCTAAAATCACGAAATATTGTAAGGATGTGCATGAAGCAGTTGAAAACATCTTGGGCTATAATATTCCACCTGCATGTTCAATTTTGTACTTGGGCTTAAATTCAAACATTTTAAACAAGGAAGACAAATATTTATTTAAAATACTAGTGGCAGCCGCTAAAAAGGCCATTACCAAAAAATGGCACAATACGAAACCACCAACAGTGGAAGAATGGACTCACATTGTCAAATGAGTTTTTGAAATGGAACTTTTAACCCACAGGATAAGGACACAAGAAGACAGGTTTACACAACAACGACACCTGTGAAATACTTGGACTGTATCAGTTTGTACTTTATATATTGAAAGATGCATGTAAGAAACATGAACAACCCCCATTTTTATTTTTTTATATTTGTTTTGTGTTTTTGCGTTGTTGGTTTTTTATTTTCTGTGATGTATGTGTGTTTGCCTTAATGTGGAAAATTAATTTATTGTCACTGTTATCCAAGCACAATATATTTTAATTCTTATAAAAAAAAAACTTAATCATTGACATATTGACCCACGTACTTAGGTCAGATAACTTTGTCAACTATTACGTTTTTTTTTAATAAGAATTAAAATATATTATGCTTGATTAACAGTGACATCAATACACTGTACTAAATTGACAATAAATCAATATTTCTACAGTACAAATAAATGAAACTTTGTTCACTTATACTTCAAAACCTGCTGAGCATGAAAGTAAAGTCAGATCTTTGTCAACTATTGAGTTTTTTTTTTAATCAATTACAATATATCGTGCTTGAATAACAGTGACATCAATACACTGTACTAAATTGCCAATAACTCAAATATTCTATAGTAAAAATACATGAAACTTTGTTCACGTATACTTCAAACCCTGCTGAACATGAAAGTAAAGTCAGAGCCTTGTCAACTATTAAGGTTTTTTTTTGATAAGGATTAAAATATATAGTGCTTGAATAACAGTGACATCAATACACTGTACTAAATTGACAATAAATCAATATTTCTACAGTAAAAATGCATGAAACTTTGTTCACTTATACTTCAAAACCTGCTGAACATGAAAATAAAGTCAGATCTTTGTCAACTATTAAGGTTTATTTTTTATAATAAAATACATTGTGCACAAACAGCTTTCTAAGCAAAAATAACGTCATAAGGTAAGGTAAGGTAAGGTAAAACTTTATTGAATTTTTTTTTACCAATAGCCAGCAATTTTTCATAAACAATAAAAAATAATACATAAAAAATAAAATAAGAAGAAGAACATAAAGAGGAAGAAAAAGATGACACAATCTAAGTCTAAAGACAAAGACAAAGAACATAGGTCAAGGAAAGAAAAACAACAAAGACAAAGGATACAAAGACTAACAAGGAACAGAACATCCAGATACTCTCACTGCACTCCTGCCCCCGAACTCAGAATTGTACAATTTAATAGCCTGAGGGATGAATGAGTCCCTGAGTCTATTTGTTTTGCACCTGGGTAGGAGCATTCGTGCACTCATTCTGCTTCTCTGCTCACTGATGACAGTGTTCAGAGGATGACTGTCATCATCCATGATGGACAGTAGTTTGTTCAATGATCTCCTCTCAGCAACTGTCACCAGTGAGTCCAGCTTCATTCCAACCACAGAGCCAGCCCTCTTGATCAATCTGTCCAACCTGTTGACACTCCTCTTGGACACATTTCCACCCCAACACACCACAGCATAGAACATGACACTGGCCACCACAGACTGGTAGAACACGCAGAGGAGCTTCTTGCAGATGTTAAATGATCGAAGCCTCCTCAGAAAGTACAGTCTACTCTGAACCTTCTTATATACATGGTCTGTGTTGCAGGACCAGTCCAGTTTACTGTCCATCCACACACCGAGGTACCTATAGTTGTCCACTATCTCCACCTCGTCGCCTCTGATGGACACTAGACGTGGCTTTGTCCTGGACCTCCCGAAGTCCAACACCAGCTCCTTGGTCTTTGAGGTGTTCAGCTGCAAGTGGTTCCTCTCACTCCAGTCCACAAAGTCACGTATCAGACTCCTGTACTCGTCTTCGCTGTTGTCCCTGATGCATCCAACAATGGCAGTGTCGTCAGCATACTTCTGGACGAGACTCAGCTCTGAGTTGTAGCAGAAGTCCGAAGTGTAGATGGTGAAGAGGAGAGGGGCCAGTACTGTCCCCTGAGGTGCTCCTGTACTGCACACCACAGTGTCAGACTTGATGTCCTTCAGCCTGACATACTGTGGTCGATCAGTAAGATAGTCCGTAATCCAGGAGACCAGACCAGGGTCCACATGCATCTTAGTCAGTTTGTCCTGCAGCAGAGTGGGTTGGATAGTGTTGAAGGCACTAGAAAAGTCCAGGAACAGGATTCTCACTGAACCGCTTCCTTTATCCAAGTGGGAGTAGGTCCGATGCAGGAGGTGAAGGATGGCATCTTCCACACCAACTGCTGGCTGGTAGGCAAACTGCAGGGGGTCTTGCACATGCTGGACTTGTGGCCTGAGATGTTTGAGGACCAGCCGCTCCAGTGTCTTCATCAGCTGTGAAGTCAGTGCCACCGGTCTGTAATCGTTCAGCACACTCGGTCGGGTCTTTTAAGGGACTGGAACGATACAGGAAGTCTTCCACAGAGTTGGTACTTTCCCCAGCCGTAGACTGAGGTTGAAGACATGCTGGAGTGGCTCAGCTAGTTCAGCAGCGCAGGTCTTTAGCAGTCGAGCAGACACCTTATCAGGACCAGCAGCCTTCCCTGGACGAATCCTCCGAAGTACATCCTGTACCTGGAGTGAGGTGAAGCTGGGAAGTGGTTGTGTGGAGCTGAGGGGGGCACAAGAAGGTGGGGCAGGTCCTGAGGCGGGCAGCAGTGAGGGTGAGGTGACCTGCTCATACCTGTTGAAAAAGTTGTTCAGACCATTTGCCTCCTCCACCGTGTCCACTGCAGTCAGAGAGGCCTTGGTCTTGTGTCCAGTGATGGTTTTAACACCATCCCAGACCTCTCTTATTACTTCTCGGCTCAGCTTCTCCTCCAACCTCCTCCTGTAGGTGTCCTTTGCCTCCCTCAAGCATCGCTTCACCTCCTGCTGAGCTGATCTCATGGCGTCCCTGTCCCTGCTCCTGAATGCCACTTTCTTCCTGTTAAGGACATCCTTGACCTCCTTTGTTACCCACGGTTTATTATTAGGGTAACAGCGGACAGTCTTAGTAGGGGCGACAACGTCCAAGCAGAAATTTAAATAATCTGTTAGACAGTGTGTCTGTCCCTCGATGTCCTCACCATGAGACCTCAGCAGCACATCCCAGTCTGTTTCTGATGGAAAGTAGGCAGAGTAGAGTCCAGGTTGGCATGATTAAAGTCTCCAGAGATGATGATAAACGCGTCAAGATGTTGATTCTGAAGTCGAGCTGTCATTGTGTGGATCTTCTCACAGGCAGATGCAGCCGCAGCGCTCGGAGGAATGTAGACACACAGCGCGATCACGTGACTGAACTCACGCGGTAGATAATATGGACGCATGCTGACAGCCAACAGTTCTAAATCTTGACAACAAGAGACTTTCTTTACAGTAACGTGTCCCGGGCTACACCAGCGTTTATTCACGTACATGATCAGACCTCCTCCTCTGCGCTTCCCACACGCGCGCGCGTCTCTGTCCGCTCTGATGGTGCTGAAACCAGGCAGCTCCGCGTGTGAGTCCGGAGTCAGCTGAGTGAGCCACGTCTCCATGAAGATCAACAAGCTGCTCTCTCTGTAGATCCGCTGGTTGTTGAGGGCAGACAGCTCATCCATCTTATTCGTCAGTGAATTGACGTTCCCCATCGTGATCGTTGGGATCGTTGGTCTGTGACGTCTCCGATTGTCCGTTAGCTTAGCCTTTAGTCTCTTCCCTGCCCGACAGCCTCTGTAACGGCGCTGAAGTTCGATCGGGATCTCGTGGCGATCTCCAGCCCGTGCCATTGACTTCAGCGATAGTAGATCCTCTCTTGAGTAAACAAGACGATTCTCCCCATGTTCAAAAGTATCCATTTAAAAAATTATAGTAAAAAAATTAATAAAAAACAGAAAATTATAGAAATTGCTGCATAGCTACTGGAAGAGGCAGCCTTCCTCGTCGGCGCCTTTAATCCTCATAAATCAGTAATTAAATTATTTAAACAACCGTAATTGAATTATTTTGCAAGAAAACAAAAAAATAAACAGGAAATTATAACAGATTAGCAGAAAATAAATAATTCCTATTTCGGCTGCTTTTCTTCCAACAGTCTCACACATGTTTGGAGACTCTGGTCTCATCATGCAAATGTCTCTTCAAATCTTACTTTAATGTCACCATATCAGAGTATTTTTGAGAATATATCAGTAATAGTGTCATAGATCCTTCCGCAAGTGTTTTAAGGTTGCGGCTAGATCGCGGCTCACTTGACCGCAGTGTGGGGGACCATGCCGCCTAGCCTGGATCTTTTTTTTTAATCACAATTTTTTAGCCACAATACAAGCCCCTCAAGCCCCCTACCTTGTGCAGGAACCAAACACCACCATGTCTTCTCCTTTGAATTTGACTGACAGGTCCACCAGCACGGTTGTGTAGATGCAGCCATGAGCGAAGCCCCTCTCCCACGATGACTTCCTGACTATCTGTTCAAAAAAAGGGAAATTTAAATAAATAAATAAATAATGTGGGGAGTAAAAAAGTTTTGAATAAAACCAGAGGATGAACTGAATCAGGTTTTCTAACATGCTGCTGTAAACCTGCAGAACAGTTTCCAAACTTCAAATAAAGGGTTTATTTAGCTATAAACATCAATAATAATTTATAATGACAAACATAAGAAAACACTTATTTGAAGTTGTTTTAAAAAGTTAGGTTTAAAGGGAAATCTTGTCTGAAAATGATGTTCTCTTTACAATATTATTTTCAGTGAACTGTCCTTTTAGCATTTTAGCATAAGACATTTTAAAGAGGCTTGTGCCGCCATTTGCGCTATATTAAATGTAATATTTCAATGTGTGAACATAATTTAATATTTAGGTAACACCTCACTATATAAACACAACTTTAAGAAATATAACTTACTTGAGGCTGTGTATTTCTTTCATCGTTTTCTCTGAATGGCTCGTGGGCAGGGTGTGCAAGGCGTTGTGAGCAAGCTTCTATAGGGCAATGAATGTAAAATTAATAACGAAAAACGTTCTCACATTTATGAAATATAAAAATCGAAATGTCAAATTTAAATCTAAATGTTAAATACATATCTAAATGTTAAACCTAAATCTTAAATCTAAATCTAAATCTAAATCTTAAATCTTAAATCTTAAATCTTAAATCTTAAATCTTAAATCTTAAATCTTAGATCTATATCTAAATCTTAATTCTAAATGTTAAATATATTTAAATTAAATCTATATTTAAATGTTAAATCTATATCTAAATGTTAAATCTAAATCTAAAAACAAAAGTAAAAGTTTTTACTTAAACAAGGCCTTTTTAATTTATTGTTGATTGCATTTAAATTTTTGTTACATTTTAGTATTATTATTATTTTTGTTTTATTAAATTTTTATTTTAGTGCAAAAAAACATTTAACAACCAAGCATTTAGTCACACTTTATTTGTTTATTGGACAGGCTGGAAATGCACACACAGTGTTTTTAAAAGTAACAGAATCTCTACTACATTTGCAATGTTTGTTTTTAAACGTATATACACAAGGAGAGTTTGTCACATTAAGCTGCTACCGAGACACAGATTCGTTCAGTGAACGAGGATTCACATCCGGTGATTCGCGACACACAGATTCATTCAATGAACGAGGATTCGCATCCGGTGATTTTGCGAGACACAGATTCGTTCAGTGAAGAGGATTCTCATCCAGGGATTAGCGAGACACAGATTCGTTCAGTGAACGAGGATTCACATCCGGGGATTCGCAAGACACGGATTCGTTCAGTGAACGAGGATTCATGTTCGGCTGTGAACACACCTCAAGATCTTCTCTATTTGCTGAATTTCTCACGAATGTCTGTGTACTGGTCCTTGTCCGTGAACGCACCGGGCGTCCTTTTTTTTTTTTTTGCATTGTCCCTGAAGTGCAGTGAATGTTAACCTCGGGTCTGAATCCTTTAAGTTAGTAACGGATTGTTTGGCTGCGTTCAGGAAGTAGATGAAATTGCAGTCAGGGCTCCATAAGCACTGAGTTAGTGATTTGGTAAACAAACTAACTGAAAGAATATTTTGAACGAATCCTTTTAATGAACTGATTCTAGTTATTCAGTACAGTCAAAAGAACTGCCGATCCCATCACTAATACAAACTGCATCACCCCAGGTAAGTCATATTTGTGTTTTCTTTGGTACTTTTTACTAACTGTACATCACTAGCTTGCGTAAGCTAGCGCTAGCCACCATAGCGCATATTAAATTAAAATTGGCATTGCTTGCTAAATATAAGTTATTTAAAGCCATTTATTAAGTTGTTTGCAGTTATGTTTATGTCATGCTTTTTCATTGATTTTACCAGAACTGTAATAACTTTTAGTAAAGTGTAGTTTATGTTGATGAAATAGAAAATGTTTTCATAACTGTGAATTATTTTGAATCCATCTTCATTCTGATGGAATAAGCACAACCTCTTGTTTTAATTGATATGTATATTTTGTCAAAGGGTATGCCAACAGAAGTGGTGCCCCATCTTGCCCATTCTGTGCCATCACAACGTCCACAACTACCATCGTAAGTTGTTAGACATAATTTAGGACTCCAGTTCCACCTCTTTCCATTTTGTGAGTGACGTTGAAGATAAATATCCTCTACCTGATTAAGACAAATATTGTCCAAATTGTTATCAATTAATTGTTTTTTGTTATTTCGTTATTTGTTTATTTGACAATAAAATAACTTAACTTGACTTGATATGGAAATGTCTGATGACAGTGACTGAAAGTTCAGTGAGACAACGGAGAAGAGGTGAGTAAAGTTTAATACATGTAACATTAATGTCATAATGCTTTTAGGATGTGACTAGATGTTGAGGATAATTCAACCATATGAAGACTATCAAGGCAAATGTGAAGCCACTATTTATAATAATATTAATTTAGGCCATATTGTGATAAGGTCATTCTACTAAAAACACCCACATAAGGGCCAATAGGGGGTAAACAAAAAGTTTTTTTTGTAACCTTTATTCTGTATAAAAATATACTTTATTCTGTATATTTAATTAATTATTTAATTCCAGCATAAAGAGGTAAACAAGATGGGAAACACTTAAAACAGTGGATGAAGGAAACATTGAGAGCTTATCTCTGAATGCATGATCAGTGCATTTATTTATTTATTTGTATTGTATTACATTTCTCCGATCCTTAAAACTCTTTACTGGTTTCCAGTTTCTTTCAGGATCAACTTTAAAATTCTGGTTCTTATGTTATTCTAGTCAGGCTCTGACTGATCACTGACTTCCATCAGTGATCTGATCCAGCCTAACACCCCAGCTCGGGCTCTGAGGACTGTGGATCAGAATCTACTTATGGTTCCTCGCACACGGTTCAGGACCAGAGGAGAGAAACCCTTCCAGGCAGTTGCTCCTAAGCTTTGGAACGATCTAAAACATTTAAATTTGTGCAGGCTTTTCCTTGATTTTCTGTAACTCCTGTGTTATCTTGATCTTTTATATATTTTATTGAGTTTTGTTTTTGATGGTTTAAGCGCTTTGTGACCCTGGTCTGGAAAAGCGCTCTATAAATATAAATTACTACTTACTTACTTGTGTAGTCAGTTATTACTGCTGAAATCAATTCAAAATTATTCTATTACAGCCTATTACAGTTCTTCTACACCAGGCCTGGCCAACTCGCGGCTCCCGAGCCGCATGCGGCTATTTGCCTGGTTTCATGCGGCTCTAACGTTCTAGTTTTGTGTCGGTCTCAAACGATTTGTTGGAACGAACGATCTTTTGAGTGAACGTACTGAACTTCATTCCTTTCTCACATTTCAGTCACTTTACCTTGTAATCCTTAGGTATTTTACATTTCAATGTTTTTACCCTTTCATTTTTATTTTTTAAATGTATTTTATTTTTAAACTGACCAATGTTCTACAAAACTTTGTCACACAGCCTCTTTCATTATTTTACTTACAGAAATGAAACCAACTATATTTAACATTAGTTCTCAATTCTTAACTCAAAATAATGCTTCTAATGTTTTTATATGTAAAATGTCAACTCATTTTTAAAATGCCAGACTTTATTTAGAACCAGAAGTTATTAATTAGTAGTTTGGCTAATGGGAAGCTTTGTTAATTATTCTAATAACTCTTTTCTGGAGTTTAATAATGTGCTGCATGTACAACAAGAAACCTCAATAGTGAATTCCCAAGTGTGTCGGAAAGGCAGCATTACAAGTGATATAATTGAAAGAGTACTCAAGCGAGCTACCAATGTCGTTTGTGGGCTCCCAAACGTTGTTAATTCATCAAGTGAATTGAGCTGATTTAATGAGATAACCAAATTCTCAATGAGGGACAGGATCGCAGAGTCGCAGGATTCCATGCAGCACCTCTTTGATCGAAAGAAATGGAAACTTCCCTGAGCGCCCCAGTTCATGTGGTCTCAAGACTCAGGACAAGCGAAAAAACTGCTCATGTAGGCAGTGTAGGGTGTGTTTCCGCTGGTTGTTGTGGAAAACCATATTTCAAAATGGTTTAAGGAATTAGGCAAAAGCAGGAAAATTACCACCAAGTGGGAGTGATGTGGTGGAAAAGGTCACCGCTGGCATCGTGACTTCATCAGGTGCAGGGGTGGATCACTGCTGGCAGTGAAAGCAGTGATACTTCAGGGAGTGAGGATGCAGGGACCACAGGATGTAGGGGCCGCAGTTGGTGGTAATGTTCTACCACTTGTTGGGGACAGAACGCATCTTCTCTTCTGTCCACCTGGAACTCCAGTCCGGTCCGGACTTGGATGTAGCCGGTTCAGCCTCCCGTGTAGAACCCTCACATGTCTGGTCTGGTCTCACGTTACACCCTCGCTCGGCTGGTCTAGTCTCTCGCGTGGCACCTTCGATCTCTCCTCTAGACTCGCCTTTCGTGTCGACTAGGTCTCCTTTCTCAGACCCTCAAAGCCATGTCGGCGGTGAGCTCTGCAGTCATGGTCCCACCCAGCACAGTCTCCAGGCATCGTCTCGCGACAGGGCAGCTATCATGTTCTTCCTAAATTTGGAAAAATATTTTCTCGTTATGAATTTCTGATCTTACCTTAGTCCTGGAGGTCCCACACTTACCTAACAATGTTTAGGAGGGCGTTGCTTCTGTTCCTGGAGAATTCAAGTCATCATTGGAAACTAACACTGTTATTAAAACACATTTTATCATTGATATGTGAAATGGAGCCTGCAAAGAAAACGTTTGGGGGTGAAGGGTCTCCTTCACTCTAACACACACAGGATTGGGGAAGGAAGAGATTTAAGAGGGCTTATCTTCACCTCACTTGAGGTGCAGCATTCCTCGAACCTTTTAGAATAAATCTTAACTGTTCACTTCATTAGTCAAAATATCAAAACAATGATCAATTGAATCATGCACATGCACGTATCACATGCCGGTATGTATTAGTGTAAATTGCTTCTTTCTCTCAGTGCACACACACACATGCTCTCATGTTCTTGCACTTGATTCATCCTGGCACTCACATAGACACACAGACACATAGACACAAAGTCTGATCCACTG
Source organism: Callionymus lyra (assembly GCA_016630915.1). Lineage (NCBI taxonomy): Eukaryota > Metazoa > Chordata > Actinopteri > Syngnathiformes > Callionymidae > Callionymus > Callionymus lyra. Next base: position 13,401 of record JACEEU010000974.1, read on the forward strand.
CAGCTGCACAGTGTTTTGTCTACGTCATGTCATGTTTGTAAGTCAGTCAAATGCAGGTATCATCTGACCAAACTGAGGATTCAAATATGAAGCGGTTGTTTCTTTCAAATGTTCTTTCTTCAATTAATTTATCCACTGATCGACTCATAAAGGTTTTTTTTATTTTTTATTTATTAAACTTTACTCAAATCAAATTTATAATCAGTTATTTCCAGTTTAAGTTTAGAAATGAACTATTTTAAAGCAATCATCAAATCAACAATCATCAAAAGTTTCCAAAAATATTCTAACCTCTTATAGTTCTTTCAAAATATTTTTTGTCCATAAATGACACACATACTTAAACTATAGGTTTGAATCATACTAACAAATGAACTCTAGAGTCCTCAAAGGAACCAAACCGTTCCCTAAAAGGATCTTAAAATCAATCATTTTAATTTTATTATCAATTATCACTACTGTATAATCCTTCATAGATCATGATCTCACTGCCATCAGCGCTAATGAAAATGTATCAAGCCTCGTCATTGCTTTTCAAATCCAAGTTAGAAAATTATTTTTATTTACAGACCTCAACAGACTGAATTAGGAATCAACTTCTTCATTTACTTCTTTACTACTTTGATTATTCACTTCTGGTTTTCAAAAGTAGCAGATAAAAGGATAGTTTACTTCCCGTTTTTTATACTATTCCATTTCACTTAAACTTCCTAACTCCCTACATTACACCGTCTCACAGTTATGAATGTTCAGAAATCTCTTCTACTAGAGAATTATATTCCCCAATCAACTAAAACATCTCAAAATCTCAGGTCTACAGAGAATTATTATTCTTTTTTTTTTTTCAATAACGGACAAGAAAATGACAAGAAAACAATATCATGCAAGAAAAGGAGGATTTTCTTCAGTTTGCAAACATCCTCATGGGATCAGTCAATGTATTGGATTTGGCCTGTTTCACAAAACATGACCCATGAGTGGCTTCGTCATGTCATCAGACAAGGTTCTGACAAACTTTCTCTTCCACCTCGGCCCACCAGCATCACCTGCATGGTCCCATCCAAGCTTCAATGAGCTTGTTCAGTGAGAAATCTTCTCACGGGACTTAGGTCAAGTAATCGTGACTGTGCCTGTCTTAGGTTGTCCCAGGGTTTGAGTCAGGATCTTACCCGTCATCAGCGATCCAGCCTTCCATACTCTCCTGAATCAGGCTGCTCAGAGGGCGAGAGTGATAACAGTAGAGGGGAGAGAAGCGACTCTGCCTTTTTCTTAAACCAAACATTTGTTGTGATGACTGTTGTAACCCAGAAAATTGTTTGTCAAAGTACTATTGAAGAAGGTTATCGACTGGAAATTAGTGAACCCAGACCAGTTCAACCGGTTGATGGATTTTATTAACTGTGGGTCAAAGCGCGACAGGTAATTCACAAAGCAATCCTTCCGATGTCACAGCATCAGCATCATCAAAGTCTTACAGAATTCACATTGACTTTATACCGGACACAGTGGGGTCCGCCCTCCGGACCTCCTTGTTATGACTAGTGTCTGGACCCTCGGCCAAGACGATTTCACAAGATGTTTCCCAATCTCATTATATAAGATGTTTGTCTCTCAGTGTGTGTGTGTGTGTAGCTTCTGGAGAAACCTCTCCTCAAGAAGATGTCAGTGATTTTGGACCAATAACCCTTTACGCCACAACAGTACTGGTCATTTTGTGATGTTTCACTGTGACCCATAGTACTTTGATAGAAAATGTCATCTCCATAAAAGAAAAGTTATTCTAAAAAGTGTAATTAGATAGACATTATGTAGATTTTAATCTTAATCCCTATCTATTAGTATCCAAATGCTCAAAATTGTGTGAAAAGTCACAGAGTGGAAGGAGTGTGTTAGTAGGGCAGGAACAGATCTCAGAGTCCAACCCCAAGTAGTGAACAATCCCACAGATAGAGCTCCTCCCCCTAGAGGTTCAGTCTAATTTCATGTCATGGACAAGAAAACATACATGAGTGGAGCAGAACTTGCTATGAACTATCAAAATGACCTTTAAAACCTAACAAATACTTAATTTTAACAATTTAGATGTTAAAACAGCTGACACAGTCCCAGAGTTAACAAACAAGCCACAGAAAACAATCTCAGTCAGAGTTGAAACTTTACAACAAGGACTAACTTTAGCTCAAAATTGAAACAAGTAACAATTACTCTTATCAGCCAAGACAAATACTTCCATAGTCCAAAAATAAAGTCAAGCAACATAAACAGAACAACTATAAAACCAACTAGATTTAAAAATTAGTAGTTGGAAATTCTTCGACCAATACGGTATCATTATTCCAACACAGAATAATTAATTTCAATATAAAACTCATCAACTCAAACAACAACTTCTTCTTTTATATGGAATTAACCTCAATCAAGTCTAACACAAATGAAAAATTGGTTTCCTATGATTTTACCTCATGATACAATATGGGTCGTATTTTTAAGCTTTTAAACTAAGATTTACAAAAAGTAAACATAAAAAATTCACAGTATAGAGTGTTGCCTGTTGCTGCACAGTGTCCTTTTGACCTTAACACCCCCCCTGTTAAGACATGTGTTATACCATGACATAACTCTGTACAACAATGAGCCTGTTCAATAATGGAACTGGTTTTACTTTAATATGTTCAAATTCATTTTCATCTTTAACAGTTAGTTTAACCTTAGCTGTGTCATTATTACTTATCAGATTTGTAGTTATTGTAGCCTAAAACACTTTCCTGTATCAGTCACTTATGCTCAATTCAATCATGTCAGGTACTGACCAATGCAAAATTCTAAAAGCAACTATGTTCATGATGGTTTTGTTATTGAATCAGTAATTTCACTTTCAATCTTTTGGTAGCACCATTTACTGATACTAAACACACTTTCATTTGACTTTTTCTATTTTTAAGTTTGTTTCTTGTCTTGTCACTGATGTTGAGGAACAAAGGAAATCATAAGGATTTCCTTTTATATGTTTTATTATATCTGTTCCATCAATTCAACATTCTTCTCTAAATATGCACCATTGCTATTTTTTGATTCCCATTTTGGAGGTTACTTTAATTTATTTAAAAGCTTTTATCTTTTTACCTACTGTTACTTTTTATTGGTATAGGATTTTTCCAGCGCTATAATCTTATTCGGCGTAATGTTTTTCTTTAGAGTAATTTATTACTTACTTTGTACCCCCAACAAAAGTGCACCGTAAAAATAAAAATATATATATATCTTTATATATACATACATATAACCATATATACATTTGAAAGAATAAAATTGTTAAAAAAAACAGAGCAACAAAAGTAGTGTAAATAGTGCATGAGGTAGATGTGGTTTTAGCTGTTGAGGAGACTGATGGCGGTTGGAAAGAAAGAGCTTTTTAGTCTCTTTGTTCCTCACTTCACACTCCTGGACCTGCGGCCTGAGGGCAGGAGTGTGAACAGTCCGTGCTGGGGGTGCATGGGATCTTTGAGGATGGAGGCAGCTCTACTGTGGACCCTGCGGTGGTATATGCTCTGCAGGGAGGGCAGAGAAGTTCTGGTGATCCTCTCAGCTGTCTTCACCACTCTCTGAAGGCGTTTGCGGTCCGTCACAGCGCTGCTGAAAAGACATGTGAGCCGCCCGGGAATCCGACCCGGAGCACAAGAATGGGAATCTTGCATGTTGCTTCTAAAAGTGATGAACTCCAACATTAAAATATTTATTTCTTTTTTTACCTCTTCAAAACTCCAACATTAAAATATATTTTTCTTTTTTTACCTCTTCAAAACTCCAACATATAAAGATTTTTTTTTTTTTTTACCTCTTCAAAACTCCAACATTAAAATAATTCTTTCTTTTTTACCTCTTCAAAACTCCAACATTAAATTTTTTTATTTTTTTTTACCTCTTCAAAACTCCAACATTAAAATATATTCCCTTTTTTTTTGCTTTTTTATTTTTCCCTCTTCAAAACTCCAACTTTATTTTTTTTTTTTTACCTCTTCAAAACTCCAACATTAAAA
>JACEEU010000975.1:0-25513 GCA_016630915.1 Callionymus lyra
GATTACACTTCAAATTTAAGCGAAAACACTCTGACATTTAGCCAAAACGGAAATGTGTGGCATTATTCCACAAAGGAAGTGACGTTCATGTGAGTTCGGGGACTTTATTGTTGAAACACCGACTGAAGCAACAAGTAGCGGAAGATTTAAAACGAAAGAGAATGAAAATGAAGTAAAGTTAATTTAATGTCAAGCTCCGAGTGTCATAAATGATATTTACGGTAAATTGTTTTATGTTTTATTATTCTGTAGTAATGTTATATATACATTATAAAAAGGTTTATTTTCAGAATATCTAAGTTCTGGTAGATTTAACTTTAAAATTGCATTTAGGTAAAATGACCTGAAGAAAGGAGCACCACCCTTGTATTCTAGTCCAAAGGAAACTATAAGATTTTCGTGGATAATAATCAATTATTTGGCCTAATTAATCAATTATGAAACACTAGGTTGAATCAATCTCATTAACTGAAGTTACTACTTGTTTTCGTGATTATTGTTCTTTACTGAGTAAGAGGCTCTTAAATTGATTATACAAAAATATGAAAAATTGTAAAGGCAACTGACATACTTTTTATAGGATTTATTGAACGAAACAAAGACAAAAAGTTAAGAACAATGTAATGGAATGATGATGCTTGCTTTGATATCATGGAAGGAACAACATTAATGAATCAAGAAAGTAACGGACTTGAAGGCTTTGATAATTGTCAACTTCTGGGAAAGCTTTACAACTTATCTTAAGCTAATCTTGCTACCTCTGATCAATTTGAAAAATCCCAACACATCAATCAATGCAAGAGAGACAATGTTACAGTTTCTTATGACGTCGAGAGGAGAGAGGAAGGCGTGATGATGACGAGGAGGTTGATGTGAAGAGGATGAGGAGGAGGAGGAGGAGTAGGAGGAGCACGACTTCTAGCTTATTTTTAACTTTTAGCTGACGCTGGTATTAAGGGTTGGACTGAAATGAAAGTATGTGACTCATGAAACCAGTGTTTCTTGTTAGACTGTTACCAGGTGTTGTGTTCTGGTTCATTGTCAAGATTTTATTGACTGTACGTGCTTTCATTTCTCTCCTGAACTTTTCAGAGGATCTCTAGTTTCCTTGTCCAGACTGACCCAAACACAAGATGAACCCCTTTATATTAATAACCATGGTTCTACAAATGGTTCTTTCTTTTTAGTCATTTATCGTCATTGCAACTAGTACAACGAGAACAAAACGATGTACTCTCCACACAGCAGGGGGCAGTAGGCCGTGTCTGTAAAAGGCCTCACTTTCCACCAACAAGGCAACTTTTTGGAGTCAGGAAAGCTGAAGTCTACTGGACCCACTTGTAAAGGGCGTTGCAGCGAAAACAACCATGTTAAAGTTTCTTTGTATTGCATAAACACTAAAATCGAAAGTCATACACAATTATAAAAACCTTACATTCGAGGAAAAAAACTCCAGCCGTGATTAGCACAACTATAAGCACAATGTCAGCTTCACACTTTTTGCAAATTACTGAACACAATCAAATGCAAAACCCTAAACACATTTGTATACATTAGACACATTATATCATGATATCAGTTCCTTGCAAATTGCAAAACACTGACTTTCAAATGACCACACTCATGATTTAATTAACACAACACTCAGATGCACATGATTGCTTAATTGTAGACACAACAATCAGATTCATGCTCTACAAAAAGGCAGCATTTCTGGATCAACTGCACAACATCCTCACAGTGAACCAAATACAACAGATGCAAAACATTGTCATCTGGGACAATGTATCATTCCACCTCTCTGCACAGGTCCACAACTGGTTTCAGCACAATCATCAATGTTCTGTGCTATACCTTCCACCATACTCTTAATTTCTGGAGAGTATGGAGTTCTTTCTCAACATGGCGGTGGAAGGTAATGATCTGCAGCCCCAGACTAAAGTGCCACTCATTGAGGTCATGTAGGAGGCCTGTGACCAAATCGACGCCATATTCAAGCATGGATTCCTGGATAATCCCTAATATTTTCTGCTGGACTTTCTTTAATTTTTTTGTTATCCCCCCCCCCCCACATATTTTTTATAGTATCTTTTTTATTATTATTATTGTCAGGTGTGCCGTTAAAAAAAGATCCCATTTCACATAATTTCTCTTTAAATATTCTTCATCAGCAAATAATATACCATACTGTGGTTATTGTGCCCATTGGTTGACGTGCAGTCGTGAGAAGAGATCTCTGACTGACCTTCCTGCACATCAACCAGTTTATTTATTTATTTGAATTAGGACGATGCATATTCCTCAGCATAGAGCAACAGCGTAAATATGCCAGAGTTAACACAATAGCTTATTTTCATCCGTTGTCCTCAGGCAGGTTAGATGATACAAAAGATAAATCACAAGATATTACCTGTAATGTAACTTTCTGTGGTGCGTTAACACGAGAGCTAACTCGCTAAAACACTGAATAGATATTTCCCGGTGGCCGACAAAGCTCACAACAAATACAAATACCGAAGCGATTACACTTCAAATTTAAATCAGAATGTCGGTGCCTCGTGACTGATAAAACTTGTGCATCATTACTGATAAAACTTGTGCATCATGGCTGATGAAACCACATATCATGACGTTTAACCCACGAACTGTAGATGGTTCTTGTCTTGCTCCTGCCAACCGAAGGTCAACCCCCGCCAGTGTGTGTGCCCTCTCTAATCAACGTTCATCGTATGTGAAACTAAATAAAAAGCGTGAGGGAGACACAGATCGTTGGTATTCACTGAGATTGTTTGAGCGTGGTCTCTACGGTCTGAGTGTCTCCCCTCGCGAGTAACAAGTTTTGACTCTGGTTGTTCTTCACTCTGTCCAGGCATCGAGAACCCCTGAGTTATCTATCATAACCTCAGGTTCTACGAGTTGGTGCGAAGCCCTCCAACGGCTTCGCTATGGGTTTACCCCGAGGCACCGCCTCGTCTCTGAGAAAGCTTAATGAACTCGCCACCCAGCAGGGGCAGTACCTTCCTATAAAGGCGGGCAGCACCCGCCGCACTCTCCAACTGAAAACTCAGCGAGAAGGGCGGCCGCTGGGCGGACGAGGTTGGAGGGCCTGCGCTACCAACTCGTAGAACCTGAGGTTATGATAGATAACTCAGGGGTTCTACGTCATTGGTGCTCCGCCCTCCAACGGCTTCGCTATGGGTTTACCCAAAAGGCGAAGCCTGACGGGATAAATGTACCCCCAGCTGGACGCCGCTCCTGGAGCAGCATCACTAGGGCCCCGCCGGCCCAGGGTCCAAACCCACTTGAGCCGTGGGCCCTGAGGGGGGGCACAACAGCGCTCAAAACAGTATGAGCTACTGATCCCGCCGTTACGTCGAGGAGATAGGCCTTAGCGAAGGTAGACGTGGAAGCCCAAGAGGCAGCAGAGCAGATATCCTCTGCTGCCACACCCCCAAAAGAGCCACTGAGGCTGCCACGCCACGGGTGGAATGTGCCCTCAGACCGCTAGGGAGTGGATCCACCCGCTGCTCGGTAGGCCCGGATAATGGCCGATCTCACCCAATGAGGAGAACCTCTGGGGGAGACCGCCTCTCCCCCGCCGGCATCTACCGTGGCAGACAAAAAGGGCATCAGAGCGCCTAAACTCGGCCACCCGCCGCAAGTAACAGGCCAACGCCCTCACTGGACACAACAGGTGGAGGCGTTCCTGACCCGGGTCCGAGTGAGGCGGCGGGTGAAAGGCCCGCAGCGTGAAGGTCGTCGCCCGGAACAAGGAACTCAGAATCTTCGGGCGGAACGCTGGGTTAGGGACGCAAAGACACCGAAGACTCCTCGACGCCAAAGGAAAGACACTCAGGGCTAATGGAGAGGGCAAAAAAGCTCACTTGCTCTCTTCGTGGTTGTTAGTGCCAGAAGGAGCGATACCTTGAAAGACAAGATATCCAGTGGGACTTGGTCAAGAGGCTCGAAGGTCGGGCCTGTGAGAGAGTCCAGTACCAACTGGAGATCCCACTGAGGGCTGGAAGGCCTTGCAGGAGGTCGAAGCCTGCAGGCACCCCGCAGGAAACGCGCCACCAAGGGGTGGGCGCGAACCGGAGCACCCTCAAAACCGACATGCCTCGTCGCTATGGCTGATGCGAACACTCTCAGTGTCGCCACAGTCCGCCCGTTATCCAGCAAATGTTGCAGGAAAGACAGGATAGCGGAGACCAAACAAGAGCTGGGGTCCAAGGACCTGTCTGAACACCAGCGGGAGAATATCCCCCACTTTGAGGCATAAAGCCTACGTGTTGATGGGGCCCGGGCGTTCTCCAGCGTGTGGAGAACGTCCGGGTCCAAGGTCCCGATCAGCTCGTCCCGTGCAGGAGCCACACCTTGAGAGGCCGGCCCAGCACCGGGGCGCTGTCAGTGTCCCCCCCCGCCTGACACAGGGCAGCGGGGCCCCAAGGGATGGCCCACAGGGCCCCGACCGCCATGCGCACCAGCTCTGGGAACCAGAGCGCCCCGGGGAGTCTGGTGCCACTAGAATTAACCTCAGCCCCCCCCCCGCCTCGTCCTCCGAATCAAGGGGAGAAGGAGCCGCGGAGGAGGGAAGGCGAACAGCAGACCGACCGGCCACCTCGAATGGGCTAAAGCGTCCCACGCCTAGTGGGGGCGGTCCGAAGCCCTGAGGGAGAACCAAAGAGGGCATTTGAAGTTCTCTTTGCTGGCGAAGAGGTCTGCAACCGGGTGACCGAATCGAGACCAGATCTCGCTTGCCACTGCCTCGGACAGACCCCATTCGTCCTGGACGGCCCCCCTCGACAGTCTGTCCGCTACTGCATTCAGCTCGCCCGGGACGTGCTGGGCTCTGAGCGAAAGCAGGTGACAGTCCGCCCACAGCCAAATCTTCCTTGCCACACACAGAAGGGCTGGGGATCTGACTCCACCTTGGCGATTTACGTACGCCACGGCGGTGGAGCTGTCTGAAAATACTAGGACGTTGGACTGTGACAGTTGGGGAGAGAGGTGAAGCAGGACATTGTGAATCGCCTTCAGCTCTAGCCAGTTTATGTGTCTGAGCACCGGACTGCTCAAGACCCCACTGGCGTAGGCCTGACCCGAGGTGCCTCCCCAACCTGTCAGGAAAATCACGCCGTCTATGACCGGCGGAGCATGTTAGCTTAGCATTAGCGGCGAAAGTTTCTAATGACGCCTGTGAATACGTCACACTCACAGGCGGAAACACATGCACGCTACCAACATCTCTCTCAGAACGAACCACAGAAAACGTCATACGTTCTCTTGTTTTATTCCCGACACATTCCCTTGAATGAATAGGGAGGGGGAGGAGCCCTCGGCCGTCGACTCTGCTGCGGCTGCTGGCTCCCCGGCTCGCGCTGCGGATCTTGGCGATGCTCACTCGTCGCACGCCGCCGCTGTTGCCGATGTAGTTGGTGCTGCTGGGGTGGCTGGTCTCTGGTGACGCTTCCCCCCAGCACCAGATGATGATGCCGACGAACGGGATCTTCTCCGCGTATCCCCGTCGCGCCTCGTCATCACGCCCATGCAGGTGATGGCGGAGCTGCGCCGCCTCCTGCCGGGCCATTCCTCTCAATGGTGCGTCCGTTCCATGGCGTTTCTCCGCCAAACGTGACGTCATCCATGACGTTTCTCCGCCAACGTGACGTCATCCATGACGTTTCTCCGCCAAACGTGACGTCATCCATGGCGCCGGGATTTTTTTTTTTTTTGACAACGCTCATCGGCGGTCAAACCCCGTCAGCGCATGTCAACACGGAAGTGAAGTAAACACAGCTGATCAAGCCGGTCTCGTGGACATTTGCTTATCTGGAAACAAAGCACATGGTTGAGTCTGCCCTTCATTCGTGTGGACAGACTCCGTTATTACAGTCTCGGTATGACCCGGACGAAGGGGTTTAAAACCTCCTCCGAACTGTGTTCTGAGAGGAAACTCTCGCCGTCTATGAACGGCGGAGCATGTTAGCTTAGCATTAGCGGCGAAAGTCTCTAATGACGCCTGTGAATACTTCACACTCACAGGCGGAGCCACATGCACACTAATACCTCTCAAGTGAACCCGTCGAGTGCGCTGCAGGAGGGCCATGAGACCTGCAAGAGATACTCACCTGATCGCTCTCGCATACCCCATGGTCGACTCCATGCAGCGAGCCAGTCGTCCTCCTCGTCGAGATCTGTTCATGACCGATGGACGACTCAGCTCGACTCATCAGGGCCCAACACGTTGGAACGTGAGCTTGTCGAGTGCAGCGCACAGGACTGCCGTGTTGTTATTTTAAACAACACGGCAGTCCTGTGTTGATCATAATCATGATCTGAGGCGGCGTGGGTCGACAAGCCTCGAACGCTTCCCAACACTGTCAAAAGCCGTGGGAAGCGCTCGGGAAGGCCACATAATCATCCCGTGTGATTTGGGCCTCTAGGCAAAACGAAGCAGACATGTGTGTCTCCTCTTCAGGGAGTCTTCGTGCACACATGGTTCACTTCAATATTCATGTTGAGTTGAAAAAGGAGAAAGTCCGGCGGGTGCTGCCCGCCTTTATAGGAAGGTACTGCCCCCTGCTGGGTGGCGAGTTCATTAAGCTTTCTCAGAGACGAGGCGGTGCCTCGGGGTAAACCCATAGCGAAGCCGTTGGAGGGCGGAGCACCAATGACGTAGAACTTCACTCATTCTCCCAACAACTTGGTCCTTCGAGCCGGATCGCTACGACTGTTCTGGAGGTGCGAGGACGACGAAAAACTGTGCACAGTCGGAGGATCTATTCTTCTGGAGAAAAGCCCACAGGTCAGCGGTGGTTCCTTCCTCGTTCTTCGCACCACCGGAGCAGACAAACGCGATCCCAGCTGCCGGAAGTGACGCCAACTAAGGTCAGTAGGATCGTTCAGACGTGAAACGATAGATTCTTGACGAATAACGAAACTCAGCAAACTTGCTTTTGTTGAGGTGGTTGCACAGTGGTGCGTTTATAGCCATCCGTTGGGGCCTGTTCTGGTGACGCTGTCACAGAAATTAAAAGAGCTACCTGAAGAACTGTCATTTTGTTGATTGTGAAATAAAAGTCTAGTTACGGGAGTGAATCTTAAACACCCAGTATTTGTCCGCCTAACCAACAGTTGGGAAAGGTAGCAGATTGACAAATAGACCGTTCTAGACTGATAAAAAGCAAAAAACAAATGACACGAATAAATGAAACAAAACTCAACTAACGTGCATTGTTGAGGGTTTACAGCCATCGTTGGGGCCTGTTCTGGCGATGCTGTCACAGAAATTAAAAGAGCTACCTGAAGAACTGTCATTTTGTTGATTAAAAAACAAATAACAAATGACACGAAAAATGAAACGTGGTTAGATGAATGGAATGAAGGGGAATTTGATAAAGCCAGATAATGGAACGACGATATACCGGTTGCACCAAGTACTTGAAAAACATGGAAAGAAAGATATAACTTCGAACCATCTGAAGATACAAATAAAACAGAAGAATTGCTCAGACAGCTGTCGCTTCATTAAGAGCGAAGAACCGGACTAAAGAAAGTCCCGGGAAACAAATCAAGGCTGATGAATCTGGCATGAACATGCTCATCTTAAAAGAAGGATAAGAAACTTTGAAAAAACAAGTGATCACGTGGTTAAACAATGAAGAAGTGTGTTACGTAAGGCCTGAAGACAATGAGACTGTGTCTTGACGAAGACGTCTTACCGGACAAAACCAACAACACCAAGACCAAGGGGCTGCAGGAAGCGCCATCCTGATCCCCGTTAATACTACTAAGACCGGAAACTCTGACTCACACAATAATGTGACCAAGACAAAACCAGAGAAGAGAAAAACTAAACCTCTTCCCCGAAAAAAAAATACAGAATAACTAGAGCTATGAATAAATGTTTTTTAAGAGAAAGTAAAACAACTAATACCATTAAAACTACTTTTAACTAATTAACAAACAGTTTACTTGAAAAATTCACCCTTTATGTATTGAATTTATTAAATAAATAACGTGAGAAAATATGTCGACATTTACAATAAATAACTCAGATCTATTAGCCAAAGAAATATGAAATTACATATTTATTGTTTACATTTATTAAAATGGTTATACTATTTTGTCAAACGTTTTCATGACATTCATTTTTGATCTATGAATATATTGTTTTGTATCCATTTAGACGCATTTGAACTGTCATCTCAGTTTTAAACTGTTTTGTTTTTTTATTATTATTTTTTTTTTTTAGAGAAAGAGAAGAGAATGTAGAAAAAGAAAGAGAAGAGTAAGTGAAGAGAGAGAAGAAATAGAGGAGGAAGAAGAAAAAATAAAGAGAAAGAATTTAGAAAAAGAAAGAGAAGAGTAAGTGAAGAGAGAGAAGAAATAGAGGAGGAAGAAGAGAGAATAAAGAGAGAGAATGAAGTGTGAATAATAATAATAATCTTAACTATAAAATAATTTCTTAAATAACTTAAGAATGTGTGTGTGTGTGTGTGTACTTGTGGTGCAGTAGGAATGTTTTTAAAAGCTACAGAATTTTTTAGACGTTTATAGTTTAGTCATGACTAAAATCTCACCATCTGTGTGCTGCATGATGTTTGTGTGTGTGTGTGTGTGTGTGTGTGTGTGTGTGTGTGTGTGTGTGTGTGTGTGTGTGTGTGTGTGTGTGTGTGTGTGTGAAGGTGAGGGCTCAGCTATTTGTTTCAGTAAAACTTCAGAAAATATGTTTTAAAATGTAGTCGATTGTTCTGTTTTGTGTTGTTCTCAACACTTTAATTCGACTTAAATGACACAATAATAAAGTAAAATGAAAGTATGACATTAACATATTTAGCCGTTGAAATTATTTAAGTCTCGACTGCTGTTTGTTTATCATGTCTTTAAATGGCATCACGGAAAGACGGAGCGAAATGATCGTGTCCGTCGTCCTCATGGTTTTGACAATAAAACAAGGCCATGTGGCCAGAGAATGTCAGTCTCATAAAGACTGACGGGGAGGAGAGGACGAGGTGTTTCCTAAAAACACAATTGAATCTGAATCAGAAGTCTCATCCTCAAGAGGGCACCAAACGTGCCAAATCCACACTTTGTTGAATTATTTTCAACCTGACTCTAAAATTCTTCTCTGTGATTGACTTGTCGAGCGCTTTTTTGGTCCATACCAATTCATCCAGACAGCCAGTTCTGGTTTGCCTTTACATTTCAAGGAACTGAACTCACTCTTGCCAATCTTGCTCAAAGCTTTGGTGACTCACCCACCATCTTTTCTGAAGCCATTTCTCCCTTCTAATCTTTCTGCCCAGGCGGCTGAAATCATTGCTCTTTCTCAAACCTGCCGCCATTTCAAGGACGCTGCTGTTACTATTTTTACTGACAGCCGATAGGCTTTCAACAATCTGAATGTTTATACAACAGTGGGAGACAAGGGGCTTTAAGACAATTGCAGGGAAAGATATTATTCACTAGACTTATCATGTACATGGGTTTCAATATTTTGCCAAAGATTTTTTCAGCAAATGCAATTTATGCATCAAAAACGATCCTCAAGATCACAGACGTACCCCTAGAGGACGATTTTCAGAACCCAGTCATCCATTCCACACATGGACTTTATACAGTTAAACCCTGTAAACCAATTTGCATATTGTCTGATAATAATTGATGCTTACTCCAAATGGGTAGAAATCTTTTCATCCAAAACACCAGATGCACTCACAGTAGCAAAAAACTCTCTGTAAAGACATTATTCCTAAATTTTGAATTCCAAAAATTATCCGAAGTTATAATGGCACACACTTTATAAACGAAGTAATTAAACGGCTAGCTAACCATTTCAAGATTTATTTGAAAAATAATTGTGTTTACCATCCACAGTCAGCAGGACTGGTGGAAAGAACTAATTGCACCATAAAAGTAAGCTAATCAAAGCAATGAAAGACACAGGTTGAAACTGGATTTATTGTATTGAATTAGTAAAACTCAACATGCACATTATCCCAGCCACAGGACAAACATTGTCACCATTTGAAATGTCGTTTGGGCGAGCATTTGTGTTGTGTGGCAACCAATGAGAAGGATGATCCTCGACTCCAAGTCCGCGACTTGGCCTATGAGATGAAAAAGGCCATGGACATTCGTGAACTGAGGCAGGAATGTGCAATCCAACTGACTCTGTCCAACAGAACCACCCTGTTCGCGTGGGAGACTCTGTTCATCAAGATCATCAAAAGAAAAACGTGGGCTAGTGATCGGTGGGAAGGTCCATATCCTGTTCTCATCACAACATCAACAACAGAGGAACGTCTAGGCACTGAACATCGCCCCTCTACTTTGATTCAACAACAGTGTTCTGATAGACGGAACGTCTAGGCACTGCGACAGCAAGTATGGATACCCTATTCCCCACAGGAAGACCGGTGTGGACCAGAGAAAAGAAACTAATAGACTGTTTGGGAATTATGTTTGCAATAACCTTTTCTGTTGTATTGTTTGCCCTAACTTGTGCATTTCCTCCAAGTTGCTGACACAACTAAGTGATGAAATATTCTACAAAACCCATAGAGCAAAACGAGCGAACACCCTTTGTGCCTTCCTCCCAAAGATCTGGATTGGCTCCTGTTCGTATGTAATCGGTGTGAGACACTCAAGTGTAATTGTTATAGATGACTCTCCCTCCAATTACACTCAAAAGGAAGGCACCAAAACTCCCGTCGCACCTGCAACCTCAGCTCGACGAAGGAAGAGGTCGACCAACCATCTTGATATCCTTTTGACTGACATACCTCAAGTTTCCCGTGATATTACTTATCGTGATGGTATAGGTCAACCCCGAGGTATTCCACATTCATCCAAACTTGTTGACGAAGTTGGCGGAGCTTTTGCACAGTTCCCCATCTTCAGTAGTCTATTTCCAGTACAGACTTATAAAAACACAGAAAACATTAATCTGGTAAATCACAAACTTCTGTTGCTCGAAAACTACACTGAATCATCACCACACATATGGCTAGACAATTACATGCTGCATCACTAATGACTCTCCAGAACCGTATTGCTCTAGACATGATGCTCGCTGGAAAAGCTGGTGTATGCTCTTTTATTGATGGTGAATGTTGTACTTTTGTTCCTATGCACACTGCTAAGAATGGCACTCTCTCTTTTGCACTGAAAGAACTGAAACAGTTCAGAAAGAACCACCACCAAAGTACCGGTATCTCAGTTAACCCAGTAACCGCTTGGTTTACACAGATATTTGGTAATTGGAAAGATGTTGTTATGTCTGCAATGGCCGCCGCCCCTGGTATCGCGCTCCTGCTTATGTTTGTCATGTTGTGTGGCATTCCTCTTTTCAAACTTCTAGCTAATTGTCTGCTGATTAACCTGTCCCCTAGAGTGACAGCTCACGTTCAAGCCTATGTGACCCAAGTAATACCAGGCCGTAACCGGGGATGGTGACTCTGACACCGAAGTGTGACCCCCAGGTATCTTGCAAATCGCTCACAAGACAATATGTCCCGCCTTCTTGTTTGCAGTAACGAATGTAAGGCGACGAGACAGAGCGGTTGGCACGGTGGTGAACTCTGCTGGTAGAGTCTCGGCCGGCTGCGTGAAAATGTAACGCCACTCACCCAAACCTACGGTCCTGTTTTTCTACAATAAATCCTTCTCTATAGCTCTTTTCTGGTAAAAAGGCAATTTTAGAGTGATTATATATTTGTATGTTTAAACTCTTGCTCTGTCCCATTCTGTTCAAGATAATTCTGTTTCTACTGCTCGTTTTATCCTTTCAAACTTTTTATACTTTCATACGTTTATACTTTTTGTACCTTTTCATCACCATATATAATTTTAATTTTTACAATTTGATCAACAGGAGGGAAATGTTATAAGAATTAAAGTGATCAGAATGTTTGTCCCTCACAAGTCGGTGCCTCGTGACTGATAAAACTTGTGCATCATTACTGATAAAACTTGTGCATCATGGCTGATGAAACCACATATCATGACGTTTAACCCACAAACTGTAGATGGTTCTTGTCTTGCTCCTGCCAACCGAAGGTCAACCCCCGCCAGCGTGTGTGCCCTCTCTAATCAACGTTCATCGTATCTGTAAACCTGTTCCAGCCTGGTTGTGGCTGATGTAGCTGTGAAACTAAATAAAAAGCGTGAGGGAGACACAGATCGTTGGTATTCACTGAGATTGTTTGAGCGTGGTCTCTACGGTCTGAGTGTCTCCACAAGTTTTGACTCTGGTTGTTCTTCACTCTGTCCAGGCATCGAGAACTTCACTCATTCTCCCAACACCGAGACATGGACAAACTTGAAAGAACCATCTGCCCCGGAAGAGATGACCCCCTGGACAGGAAACTTTCCCTTAAATATAGCGATGCTCTACAGTACTGGACCGTCTTTCCCGGAGCTATTGACCTGTAGAGCTGTCGGCAAAGAGGGTGACCGATCGATCGTAAAAGTTTGTATTTTTGTTTGACTTGAAGCGGCGAATAAACAACCCGTTACACTCTGCATTGACCTTTTTTCTCAAAGTATTAAGACCTGGAGGTGACATTGTGTTGGAGCGACGGAAACGGACTGCAGTTTTACCCGTTTTAAGCATTAACGAAGCATTAGTCAAGAAAGCCTGAAGGTTTTTTTATAATCACAATATAGGTACTCACTATGCAAACAACGTTAACATAAGAAACGACAAGAGTATTTCAACTTGTTTCAATAAATTTGCGGCTCCAATCTTCGCAAGAAATGCTTTTTTTCCTCCCCCCAAAAAATTATAACACGCTTGAATACTTATATTATAATGATCAAAATTATTTATAAAAAACTTGTAATATGAAATTCAAAAGCAAAAAACTGCTTTTTTAACCAACAGATTAAATACTTTTTCATATAACTTAGTAAAGACCAAGTAAGCCGTTTTTACTCTTTTTAAAAATAAACTCGCAGCAAAAAACTCTCTTTTTTAGCCAATTGAAATTCAAGAAAGTTTATCTATACATTTCTTTATACAAAACCTGAAAAATACACATTAGAGTTAACGTTGCATTAATCAAGAAAGTTTGTTTTTGTTTTTTATCATAATATAAGTACTCATAAGGCAGCGTAACCTATAAAAAACTTGATTATTTAACATAATTTAACATATAATAAAAACATTCCATTGGTACTCTCGGGGTTCAAGCGGTCTCTAAAGAGGTGATATAAATGCCCTCTATAACTTGCCAATGGAGCTTAGTTTGCCACTCGAAAGAATCCCAAGCCAATTTGATTCAATCTATGGTTACTATATAGACCGAAAGTCGTAACGGAAAACCAAACCACACTACAACAACAACAAACTATCTTTTTCTTTGCCTTAGAATCGGAACCATTTAAAACCCACTCAACTCACACAGCTTCAGACATCAATTAACTCGCAACTAAATGCAGAAATTTATATAAGAGGATTTCTGCTAAAACGGACAAAACAGGAGTCCATTCTGGTTGCTCCAACACGCCGTCACTTCCTGGTTCTTATACTTCGCTTTATTGAGAGAAAAGGTCAATGCAGTGTGTCACAGATCGTTTATTCGCCGCTTCAAGTCAAACAAAATACAAGCTTTATGATCGATCGTGCGCGCTTTCTGGCGGTGACTTTATAATTCAATAGCCCCGGGAGAAACGGTCTCAAACTGTAGAAACATCGCTATATTTAAGGCAAATTTACGGGCCGAGAGGTCCTCCCCCTATCGCCATATTGGTTCCTTCAAGCTTCCTTTGCCACTATCCCCTGTGGAGATTCCTTCCTAATTTGTTTTCTTTTTTAATCATTCAAATGTTCTTGGGTAGGGGTTTCTGTCTCCTAATCCCCCCCTCACGGATGTGTCCCGCTTCGTTCTTTTGATCCACGACCCCAGGTGTGAAAGGGCAGACAAACAGACGTTTAAATAACTGGTGTCATGTCTCTAATTCTGTTCAAAGCTTGTCTTGAAACAGTAAGTAAGTAAGTAAGTAATATTTATTTATATAGCGCTTTTCCAGACCAGGGTCACAAAGCGCTTAAACAAACAAAACAATACTCAAAAAAGAATATACACTTAAAGAACAAGATAATACTGAGAATAACACAGGAGTTCCAGAAAATCAAGGAAAAGCCTGAACAAATAGAAACGTCTTAAGATGTTTCTTAAAGGAGTCAGTAGACTCCATCAGTGTGTCAGTCTGGAGTGGAATGTTGATTGTGAATTGTGAATTGTGATTGTGTATTCAAACGTTTAAGCTCTTAGATGAAGCTAGTAATTTATACTTTATATTTTGATTATCTTTTAGCATTAATTTAAGTATGGTGTATACGTACAATGTATAATATTTTTAATCTAACACTGCGTACCTTAGTTTGGGCCCGTTCGTTTGGGTGAGAAAATTTCAATACTTCAAAATACTTTTCACATGAAATACACAAACAACTTACAACTTTTAAAAGCTTATTAACATAGAACATCGTTGAAAATAATGCTTAATTAGCGTTGAATTAAACATCGTCTTTATGTGCAAAAAATATCAATATTTTTCACATGAAATACACAAACAACTAACGTCTTCACTGTTAAAAGTTATCAACCTTTAAAAGTTTATTAGCATGGAATATCGGCGAAAATAATGCATAGTCAAGAGTTTACGAACAAACAATAGCTAGGGTAGCATATTCACCGTGTGTTTATATTTTATCAACATGGAATATCAGCAAAAACAATTCTTCCATGTGAATTTTATAAAGAAACACTAGTTTTAAAGCAAGAATACTCACATTAATGTACTGTATTGTCCGTCATTGTTCCGTCTCTGTCAGCACTTCATTTCTAAGTGTGCCTCCGACCTCACTACCTCTTGTAGCGAGACCTGGAACTACATTTAACACTATCACTACGCGGAAAGTAGAATCGGGAATCCACTACACCTCACTGTGTTAGATTAAAATGATTATACACTATACGTATACGCCATACTTGAATTAATGCTAAAAGATAATCAAAATATGAAGTACAAATTACTCGCTTAATCTAAGATCTTAAATAATGACTACACATTCACAATCAACATTTCACTCCAGATTGATTCACACTGTTTCAAGACAAGCTTGAAACAGAATTAGAGATACGACACCGGTTATTTATAACATCTGTTTATCTGCCAATCACACCTTTAATCGTAGATCAAAGAACAAAGCAAGACACACCCGGGAAAGGGAGGCTGGAAGACGGAAACCCCCACCGAGAACATTTGAATGATTAGATTACAAGAAAACAAATCAGGATGTCTCTCTACGGGGGATCGGGACACAGGGAACTTGAACGAACCATTTTGCCGGAAAGGACGACCCCCTGGGCGGGTAATTTGCCTTAAATATAGCGATTTTTCTACAGATCGGGACCTTTTCTCCTGGGACTATTGACCTGTACATCCGCCAGGACAAAGTGCGTCCGGTCACGATCGTAAAGCTTGTATTTTGTTCGACTTGGAGTGGCGAATAAAAGACCTGTGACCCACTCTTGATTTTCCATCTTTCTCCACAATGCGAAGCATAAGAACTGGGACGGAATGACGTCGTGTTGGAGCGACCGAATGGACTCGTGTTTTGAACGTTTTAAATGGTGCAGTGATGACGATTCGTAGTGGAGAGTTTTGTACAAGGAGCAGCGACTGTTTTTCTCAGCCAAACGAACGGGCCCAAACTAAGGTAAGCAGAAAACCTCTTATATAAATTTCTGCATTTAGTTTCGTCTGGCTGAGTACCAGTGTTCAATGTTACAGGAGGGCAGCTGATGATGGATCAAGAGGGTAATAAAATAGATGAAACAAAAATGATGAATTTAAAAGAGATTATGGATAATGTAGCAATAATAACACACATGCAAGAAATTTTCACAAGAGATCTGGTAGACACAGCAGAAAAGACACTTAGCAGATCAGTTAAGGCAATAAGACAAGGACAAGATAAAGAACATAGAAATGTGAGTTCAGCCATAACAAGTGCAGTTGAGACGATAGAGCAGCTAAGTGAGGAGGTAGATGACAAATCAGAAAAATTTAAAAAGAAAAATTTAAATGAGGAAGAAAGCAGCAGTAAGGATGAGGAACAAGACAAACATTGTAATTATAGACTTGACCCAGGCACGCCACTGAAACCCTCTAAACAAAAAGTTAAAACTAGAAAAGGTGAGAAAGATTACATCTCAGCGAGTGCGATGGACGTGCAATGTTTGAAAGAAGAACTTCCGCCGTTACAAATAGGAGCAAGTCTATGGATACAGATCTACCTCAAGAAAATGGAAAAGTTTGTTTTGGCTATTGGAAATTGGAGACAAATTGTTATGGCATGTGTGGGTTTTGATATTTTGTTAAAAATAGAAAAAAAGCAGGAACTTGTAGGGAGCCATATCAGGCACTTTTTTCTAATCATGAAAAACGAATATGGAGGGCCATGAAAAAAGTGTTCCCTACAAAGATGGATGTGAATGAACTGATGTCATGCATGTACAAAGATGGGGAGGCTGAACAGCGGTGGCAAATGGCTGCAGCCCAATAGTATTTTACACCACGCAACGACAGCCTCAGCCTCAGCCCTCATCAAACTAGTGGTAGCAAAGAAGAAAAGCTAAAAATGACAGATTGATTATCAGCAAGACAAAGGTATTCAATTGTATAGCTATTACTAACTGAATGTGTTAAGTTGTGTAATTACAGGACAGAAGATGTTTTAAATCAGATTGCTGCAGTGCTGCACAGAGGCTGGAGCAAGTTGTATTGTGAGGACACAGACCCCCTGCTGACATTCCACAGCTTGTAAACAATTCCACATGAGCCGTGGTGCAGCGGGGGAGATGATAACAGGCTCATGGAGAAAAAGTGACTCCTGTGTCCCTCAGTTGTAAGATGTAGGTAAGGAGAAGAATTTTGAGTAGAAGTGGATGTGTGAATCAGTTGCTGAAATGGTCGGTTAAGAAAGGTCGGTGGATAAGTAATAATAAAAACAATTGATCAGAAGGAAAGATGTTTTTCAGCGCAAGACGGTGATGCACAGAGGATTCAAGTTGACTTTGAAAAAAAATTGCATTACAAACCCCACGAGATATACTGTATATGTTTTTTTTTATCAGGAATTTGTTAATTACAGAAGTTGAATTTATCATTGAAAGTGAAAATGGTTACTCTTGCATCCATATCCTTCATATAAATAGATGTAGTTTTTGAATGAATGGTAAAGGAATGCTTTCCAAGGTTCAGCACAGATGAGGTCAGACAGGTGAGGTCAGACAACATAACACCCCAGTATCAATTCTGCTGAAATAAAAGTTGTATGTTTTGCTTGTATTTAACGCATATATGTAGTCCTCCTTTGCAGGATATAGTTGAAGGAGACAAAGAAAGCCTAAAGACTGACCTAACAAAGGTCATGGAGTATTCAGGTTTGAATTTGCATTCAGGTGGAGATACCTGGAATGGGACACACCACCATAAGAAGAAAACCTGGTAAAATAACATGTTAAGACTCTCACAGGGTTCCACAAGTAGGACTACAGCGGAGACGATGTAGTTAAACAGGGGGAGTTGGATCAAGGTGATCTATGAGATGATCAGACAACAGCAGCCCAAAGGACAGGTAACATAAAAAGATGTTATGTGTCCTCTAGGGGAGGTTGATGTATGGATGGAATGAATGGAATGAGCAATGAATGAACAGTGAACAGTATTGATGAAAGTGATGTTCCTAATTTGGGGATTACTGGAATTATGTCCTAATGGGGGACGCCCCGGGTAAATCAAAACGAAATAGAAAAGAAAAATGAAAAGAGAAGCAAACAAAAACTAAGAATGGACCTAAAACTTAAACTACACTTACAGAAAGAATTAACTAATTTTAAACGAAATCTGAACTAAACTAGATTTAAAATAAACTAAAGAAGAAATAAAATATATATTAAAAGTAGAAATAAAAAAATAAATAAAAAATGTTAATAGATCCAATATGGAAATAATAAAAATACAAAATAAACACGAACAACAAAACAAATGGGGTTAAAGAAGATGTATTGTGGTTGGCTCATACTGCCAGATAACAGGCAGAGGGCAGTGGACGTGTGTTTTACTCTCTCCAACCAGGGTCAAAATCAGTGGAGGATATAAAAAATCAAGTCAAGGTAACGCAGGATTTTCTGACCTGGATGAGTAGACGCACTCAAAAGAGAAGTAACATCAACCTCATTCCCCTATCTGAAGAAACACGTGGATAAGTACATGGGAAAAATACCCAATTTTATTACATTAATTTAAAAAAAATCACGGTCAGAGCTACTCCTGAATCTAGATTATTTGTGTGTAGGTTGAAGAAGATGGACTCGGAGAAGATCGAAGAAGATGGATTTCTGGGATCGATTTTTCCTCTGCGCGCCTGGAATCGGGACATGGACGAAGAGGACCAGCTAAGACTACGGGGA
The DNA here is from genome assembly GCA_016630915.1 of Callionymus lyra. Classification (NCBI taxonomy): domain Eukaryota; kingdom Metazoa; phylum Chordata; class Actinopteri; order Syngnathiformes; family Callionymidae; genus Callionymus; species Callionymus lyra. The sequence continues at coordinate 18,492 of JACEEU010000975.1, forward strand.
AGAAAAATCAGACCGACTGCAGATGATGATGATGATGATGATGATAATGATAATGATAATGATGCTGATGGACTGGACTACTGAGAAACATGATGAAAGAAAGATGAAATAGGGCTTCTGAATAGGGCCAAGCCTTGTGTCACCTACTATTGACCTGTACAGTTGCCGGGACAAACTGCGTCCGGTCGTGATCCTAAAGCTTGTATTTTGTAAAAGCAAAGCATAAGAACTGGGACGGAGCGGCGGAACGGACTCCGTGTTTTGATCGTTTTAACAGGCACGCGCAAACGTAGTGTTAGGGCTGAGTGGTAGGGCTCAAACTGAGAATCGTAATCGAGCCTAAGAGGCTCTTAAATTGATTATACAAAAATATGAAAAATTGTAAAGGCAACTGACGTACTTTTTATAGGATTTATTGACAGAAATAAAGAGAAGAGGATGTAAGGAAATGACAACTTTACTGTAATCAATCATCTATATTTAACACACAACCATTTGGTAAGTTTCCACTACGATCACGTGCGACGGCCATCTTAGAATCAAGTGTTTACAGTTACTGACCAAACCTACATGTACAAATGACTAGAGGCGTTAACCTGAATATTCTACTATAAAGATCCACCATTTTGTCTGATCTTTGCGTTCTGGCAATCGAAGACGTCTGCGATAGATCTCTCTGCTTGCTAACGCCCGTGTTCACGTAAGTTTGTCTCTGACTTTTGCATAATTCACTAAACGAGCATTTTTCTTAAACTCATCCATGTGTCTGTCCTTCATTCCATCACCACGTACGAGGCTGGGGAGGGGTCGGTTCATCGGAACACAAAATCCCCACAGGAAGAACAGTTAAGAACAATGTAATGGAATGAGGATGTTTGCTTTGATATCATGGAAGGAACAATATTAATTCCTCAGAGTAACAGACTTGAAGGCTTTGATAATTGTCAACTTCTGGGAAAGCTTATCAACTTATCTTAAGCTAATCTTGCTACCTCTGATCAATTTGAAAAATCCCAACACATCAATCAATGCAAGAGAGACAATGTTACAGTTTCTTACGTCGTCGAGAGGAGAGAGGAAGGCGTGATAATGAAGAGGAGGTTGTGGTGAAGAGGATGAGGAGGAGCAGGAGGAGCAGGAGGAGCAAGACTGAAGGCCCTGGATCCAGCAATGTCGGGCGTGACTTCGCAGGGACCACGGTGAAGAAAGCTTGGCGGCATAAAGCGCTGACAGTCTTCTTGGGTCCGGTCCTGGTTCTTTGTTGCAGGCTGTCCTTGACCGCGTCGGCGTAACCAACCAGAGACGTGATGATCATGAGGACAGTGAGGGATGAGCCGAGAACTACATGGCAGGACCTGGTCAATGACCTGAGTAGAGCTGTGACCACAGTCTCAAAGAAAACCATCAGTAACACACTCTGCCGTCATGGATTCAAATCCTGCAGTGCACGCAAGGTGCTCACCGTATTGGTCGTGGCTGGGTCTTCCAGCATGACAACGACCCCAAACACACAGCCAGGGCGACGAAGGAGTGGCTCCGTAGGAAGCATCTCAAGGTCCTGGAGTGGCCTAGCCAGTCTCCAGACCTGAATCCTATTGAACATCTTTGGAGAGAGCTGAAAGCCTGTGTTGCCCAGAGACAGCCCTGAAACCTGAACGCTCTGGAGGAGTGGTGCAAACCTGGTGAAGAACTACAGAAAACGTCTGATCTCTGTTATTGCAAACAAAGGTTTATGTACCAAATATTGAGTTCTGTTCATCTGATGTATCAAATACTTATGTCATGCAATTAAATGGAAATTAATTACTTTTAAATACAAATATAAAAAACAGCAGTGTATCAAACACTTGTTCTCCCTACTGCAAATATGTATTTATTTTACATTAGCCATTTAAAGGTCTTTTCCCCTGGATGTCACAATTTCCAAAATATGGATTTAGTGATGAACACAGACATAGATGTACATTTCTACCAGAAAAGCGTGATGAGCTTTCTTGCTTTTAGGCTTTTCTTGAACTGCAGACCAATGTCCTTATGTCTGAACTGACTTTAGGCCAAATTACATTCATCTCCTCAGCAGTCTTCCTCAGTCCTCAAGATCAATCCTCAAAACCAAGGAATGAGGTTCATCTGAGGACTTAGAAATGGGACTCACCTTAAAAGCAGATTCGTCATCATAGGTCGTCCATTACCGTCGACAGAATATGTTTTACAACAACAGAACCTGCAAGAATGGCTCCAGCAACAGTGTTGATGGTGGACTTTAGACATGTTTTTATCAGCTGCCAGACGCAGAGATGTTCCTCAGAGAAGAGTTTAGAAGTTGGTCAGTTCATCTGAGGAGTTCATGTTCATACTGTACAGAAGTGAGAATCATTTGCTTTAACTCAGAAGAAAGAAGCTTTAATAATCCACTGAGCTGCTGCCACCATCTTGAGGAAAAATGCATGTTAGATGTTATAATTTTTTTCTAGCTGTTTTGGAGGTTGTAAGACATTAATATGACAATGACTATCAGAAGTTCAATCTTTCAGGTACTTCCTCGTATAACTCTGTCAATCTACCATAAATGTAGAAATAAAGGTGCAGCAGTTTTTACATGTGAGCTGCTGTGATGAGTGTTTGTTGATGCAGTGATTTTGTGTGTAAGTCAGAGTCAGAGATGCTGCAGAGGTTTATTCTCCTGTCAAGATTGTTTTGTATGAATCCAAACATTGCAGCAAATGTGTGTTATTTTTAATTTATTCTTTTATTCTGCACTGACAACACAAACAATTCCTATGTTGTGTTTACAACACTGGCAATAAATGTTACTGATTCAGATTCTGAGAGTAAAGGTCGAGTCACAGCCAGTTGTTAAGGTCCATAGAAACCAGAACTTTGGACCGGTGCAGGCTCAGAGTCATAGATAAGTTTTTTATGAAGTATATATAAATTAATAATCTACAGTAATCCAAGACAAGGACAATCCAGGACAGTACAGAACAAACATCAGTCACAGCAATAACATCAACACCTGTCAGTTACCATGATTGTAAGAAAGTATTTTTGATTGACTTGAAATAAGAGTCACTCGGGGTCAGAGGTGACAAAGTTAACCTCTGATGTCATCACTCTTCCTTCTCTCACGTCTGTTCGACAGTTTATTTGACTTTTGTCTTTCCTTGAACGATCAAAGATGCTTCAGAGCTTTTAACAGATCAACGATGAGCGAGTCTGGTTCTGACCAGTCAAGTTCTTATGCTTACAATCTACTGACTCTGAAGGTTCATCAATGATGACAAACCTTCTAGAATAAAATGATTATTTCATAAGTTTTAGACTCACACCACTGTGTGAACCTCTCAATTCAAGTACGAATAAAAAAGGCAAACGAAGAAAGAAAAGGTTAACACATGAAGCTGAGCCAAAGTTGAATAAAATACTGGTTCTCCGTTCATTCTCTTCATCCCTCTAACTGACAATAGGTTCTACACCCTGTCAGTAGTTCTTCACACGAGCACTGGCCTCTTTTACTCCGTCAGCAACGACACAATCCATTACTCTTCACTTTTTATTACAGTATTTACAACCTGACCATGTTTTAAATGAAAGTAAAACCTTGTTTGACAGAGTTGGGCGACAGTTTTGCACAAGTGCACTCACTCAAGGACCTTACGATCTTTAAACTCTGATCTATTAGTTATACCACAAATCTCTAAATGTAGATTTAGAGCCAGGGCCTTCAGTTTTCAAGCCCCCCGTGTGCCGGCGGGGGGGTGGCCCGTTTCCGGGGGTCTTTGGTGGTGTGCGGGGGTTGATGCTGGCGGGGGTGGTTGGGGGCGGTGGACGGGGGTTTTGCGTTGGGGGCGGTGCTGGGGCTGGGGGGTTGCCGGGTGAACCGTTAGGAGTGGGGCTGGGGCTGGCCGGGTGTTCTGGACGGCCATCCGGCCCCGATGGCTTCACCTGGTCTGTGGTGGGGGCTGTGGGGGGCCTGCCTTGGGGTGGGTGTCTGCTGCAGCGGTGGCTGTGGTCCTCCGCCCGCCCTGTGTGGCATGTGCTGGGGTCGGGGAGTGTGTCACCCTTGGTCCTGGGGGTGCGTGGCCGGGCTGGTCGGTCTTTCGGGGGCTTCCCGGGTGGGGGGGCCACACTGGGCGGGGCCATATTGGGGGGACGGCGGAGGCATTGGGCGGACCCATGCTACCGTAGAGACCATGTACTGCCCATGCAAGTGATGCTGTCCCCCTGGGTGGGGGCGGGGGCTGGGGGTCAGTACGTGTGATTGGCGGGGCCTCTGCACCTTAGAGACCGTGGACCACCCATGAAATACTGCTGGCCCCCCACTGCTGGCTGTGGCTGTTGGGGACGGTTTGAAGATTGGGGGCTGTTCCCGGACGGCTGCAGCCCCCCGCCCTGCCCGCACAACCGTGGCCCCCCTGTGACCCGGGGAACACTCACCGGAGGACCTGAGCAGGTGCCTGGCCATTGTTCCCCTGGGCCCATGCGGAGGCACTCGACCCGGCTACTGGCCGTGTCCGCAGGGTTTTGGTGGGGGCTCCGCTGCCGCTGCTGTGGTGGATCCCAATCTCCTTGGCTTGTCCTCTCGCGGTCCCCTGCTATGGACTTGGTGGCGGCCTGACAGTCTGGGGGTCCTCCGTGGCCCGGCCTGGCCCCGGGGCTCTATCCCCTGACTGGTTTTTCTGGCTGTCCCTCTGCCTCCGTGCCTTCGCCTGGTACCTCCCCCTCTTTGCTTCCTCGGTCTATTTCAACCCCCTCCCCTCTATATATCTTCACCCGTCACCGGAGTCTGTATACCTATGTATTGTATACATTTGTCCCAAACCCACACCTTTTTTTTCTCTCCCGGGCCCCCGGGGCCCCCCCCCCCCCCCCCCCCCTTTCCCGGTTCCCCCCCCCCCCCCCCTCCCCGTTTTTTCCCCCCCCCCCCCCCCTCTTTTTTCCCTCCCCCTCCCTCTTTCTTTCCTCTTCTTTCTTCCCCCCCTCCCCTTCCTTCCTTCTTCCCCCCTCCCTCCCTCCCCCCCCCCCCCCCCCCCCCCCCCCCCCCCCCCCCCCCCTTTTCTCTCCCTCCTCCTTTTTCTCCCTCTCCTTCCTTTCCCTTTTTTTTTCTTTTTTTTTTCTTTTTTTTTTTTTTTTTTTTTTTTTTTTTTTTTTTTTTTTTTTTTTTTTTTTTTTTTTTTTTTTTTTTCTTTTTTTTTTTTTTTTTTTTTTTTTTTTTTTTTTTTTTTTTTTTTTTTTTTTTTTTTTTTTTTTTTTTTTATTTTTTTCTCCGCCCCCCCCCCCCCCCCCCCCCCCCCCCCTCCCCCCCCCCCCCCCCCCCCCCCCCCCCCCCCCCCCCTCCCCCCCCCCCCCCCCCCCCCCCCCCCCCCCCCCCCCTTCCCCCCCCCCCCCCCCCCCCCCCCCCCCCCCCCCTCCCCCCCCCTCCCCCCCCCCCCCCCCCCCCCCCCCCCCCCCCCCCCCCCCCCCCCCCCCCCCCCCCCCCCCCCCCCCCCCCCCCCCCCCCCCCCCTTTTTTTTTTTTCCCCCCCCCCCCCCCCCCCCCCCCCCCCCCCCCTTTTTTTTTTTTTTCTTTCTCTTTCTTTTTTTTTTTTTTTTTTTTTTTTCTCCCCTCCTCCCTCCCCTCCCTCTTTTTTTTTTTTTCCTTTTTTTTTTTTTTTTTTTTTTTAAAATATTTAATTTAATTTTAATTTTTTTTTTTTTTTTTTTTACAACTTAATAATGGATTTGAAGAAGAAACAATTTATTTAGACATTATTGTGACAATGAGTGATGTTTTGTTTCCAGTGTGTGTCAGTGTCGTTGTGTGTGTGTGTTGTTAGATCAACAATAATGTGTTTGGTTATAAAAGACGTGATACTAACTAAACCAACCTTTGAATCATTGCAAACAAAACAAAGACCTTCATATAAATGTGTTTTGACGTGACGAGGTTTCTGATGGTTTTGATCGCTGACACTACAGCTTCTTCTACCATCTAGAAGGATCTCATTTCCCCCAAAATATTTTTGACAGAAAACCTCAATTAAAGTTATTTAAATCACCAAAATGTTAAGTTTGAAAAGTATTTCAACTTTTTACTAAAATAAATATGTGCTTAACACATCTTTACACTTTAATTAAAGTAAATATGAATTAGACACAAGAAGGTGATCTATTCATTTATATGTAATAAATGTTGTAGAACAAATGTGTCCCTATGTCTTTGTAAATGTGTCATTATAAGAGAAATGATGATGGTTTGATATTAAACATTATGAGTTGCATGTTGTTGAATGAATCATTGAATAATATGTTCTTTCCACTTATAATCAAATGAAATATATACATAAACTCACCAGTCATCACTGCACGTCATTAAGTACTTAAATGTTATTATTAAGATACTGGTTCAGTAAATAGTTTGTCGTCTTCCAGTCACTTTTAAAATGTGTGTTTTGTAAATGAATAAACTTTCACAAAATGGTCGTTGATCTCGATAAATCAACGATTACTTTAATTTAGTGTTTTTTGACTTAAGTTGTGTTTTTGAACGTCAAAACATCGTCACTTCATGTTTGTGAATACTGTAATGAGATTCTTCATTCATAATCCTGATGATTGTGTTACGACCTTGTGAAGGTCGTTCACAAGGAGTCTAGCTCTGTTTGAGGTTTCTGCCTCAGATGATGTTTTCCTGGTCACTGTTGCTCTCGAGATTTGCTGGAACCTCTTTTCATTATATTCATAATAATAATAATAATAATAAAACATACGTTTTCTATAATGTTTAAAATTACACAAAGAAGCTTTACATAAACCAAAAGTTAACATTACACACGTAGAGAAAGACACAACAAATCATCAATGCATCAGGTGTTGTAGGATATTGAAAAGATAGGTTTTAAGGTGATTTTTGAAGGATGGTAGTTTTTCAGAATCATAAAATTATCAGTTTCGTTTAAATAATTCTAGTTAATCATAATGATTACAAACTTATTACCAATATACAGCAAACGTACCACCATCAGTGTCAAGACCCCATCAAGG
>JACEEU010000976.1:0-24929 GCA_016630915.1 Callionymus lyra
GGTGATACCTGGACAGCCAATTGCCAAGTCTGTGAGTGTGACAGCGACGTCATGGGCATCCATTGTGAGCCAGTGAAGTGTGAAGAAGAGGAAGTTCTGGATTGTTCTGAACCAGGCCAAGAGCTTATCAACAAGACAGAAGGCTGCTGCACTAAACAGTCCTGCGGTTGGTTATCATGTTTGATTATTTTGACGTAAATGTATTAATTACCATAGGAAAATATTTTGTTATCTTCACTAATTACACAACTGTTTGTGATCAATATTGTATTCATAAGGAGAGTGAGCTTGGAAAAAATATTTTTGTTAAATTAGGGACCATTTTATCTACAATAACTTTTTAATAATAGAAGAACTCAAATTAATTTTCATTTTTTTGTGAATTAAAATGATTCAAATGTCCTCTACAGAATGTAACGTAAACCTTTGCCCAGAAAAAATCAGCTGTGAATTGGGATTCACTCTCAATATCACAAGCGACGGAGTCTGCTGTCAAACATACAGCTGTGGTATGTTCTTTCTTCCTTTTTTCATGGATGGATGTAGAAACAGAGTAAGTACTTAAAGATGACATTAATTGAACTAATGTTGTAACCCTGTCTTTTTAGTGCCAAAGGGTGTATGCATCTATAACATGACTGAGTTTGAGGTAAGAAACTTACATAAAATGATCCTACTTTAAAAGATAGCAATATTCAAGGCATACCACATTTACAAATCAAACTGAAGTTCATGTCATAATAGGCTGAATATGGGTAAGATACCAATACATTGTTATCGTAACTTAGTGCCAAGCTGTTGGTAAAATAAACATTTTGAAAGTTGCATATTAATAAAAGATTCTCTTCAGATAATGAATTTCAATTATATTTCTCTGAACACGTTTTGGAATTCTGGTTTATGAATATTCTAATGAATTAAGGCAATGTATATAAAAAAAACCCTTAGTAATGTACCTTCCAAACAAAGTTCATGTTCTCAACAGTACTTAATGTTCTCTTCTAGCCTGGTGAGGAAATACCAGAAACAGAACCTACAACAGAACCTCCTACAGTACAGCCTGCTGAAACAACACCATCAAGACCTGAACAACCTTTTAGAACAACAGCAAGCACAACACCTGTTTCATCAGTACCAGAGCAGCGATCAGGAACAACATTGGGAACAACCCAACCACTATCAGGACCAGGTAAACCATCAGGAACAACGGCACAATTACCTGGACCAGGTCAGCCATCAGGTACAACAGGACCATCTACTGGGCCTGGTCAACCCTTAGGAACAACAGTAGGCACCACAGGGTTAACCACAGGTCCTAGTCAACCTTCAATAAAAACAGTAGCAACAACAGTCCCCCCAAGCCCAGGCCAAACAACAGGGACATCAGCAAAGACAACAGCTCCTGGACCAATACAGCCTTCTGGAACAACAGCACAGCTGAGACAACCATCTGGAACCACATTTGGAATAACATCACCACCCATGGGACCTGAAAGACCTTCAGCAACAACATTGCTGACAACAGTCCCACCACCAGGACCAGGACAGCCATCAGGCACAACACCAAGAACCACAGAAGTATCACCAGGAACTGAACGTCCATCAGTAACAGCATCAGGTACCAGACCAAAACCATCAGAAGTAACAACATCAGCCCTACCAGCTCCTGGGACACCATTAGGAATAACAGCTGGTACGACTGCACAACCATCAGGTCCTGAAAAACCGTTTGGCACCACAGCAAGAACAACTGCACAAATACCTGGATCTCGCCAGACTTCAGGTTCAACCATAGGAACAACAATACCATCTTTACCTGGACAACAAATAGGAACAACAATTGGAATGACTAGCCTTCCACCAAGACCAGGACAACAATCTGGTACCACTACAGGAACCACAAGCCCCAAGACAGGGCCACAGCAACCACGTGACACAACAACAGGAACAACAGCACCACAACCTGGTTCAGTACAACCAATTCAAACAACAGTTGGAACTACAGCCATTCCGTCTAGAACAGGTCTGCCTATTGGAACATCAGTTGGAACAACAGCCCCCCCAACAGGACCAAGACAACCCTCAGCCACAACATCTGGAATCACCTCTCCACCTTCAGGACCTGGTCTGCCGTCTGGAACAACACAAAGAACAACAGCACCAGCCTCAGAACCTGGTCCACTCTCAGGTACAACGGTTGTACCACCGAGTCAACCATCAGGAACAACACCAAAAACAACAGGCCCACCACCTGGACCTAGCCAACCACTGGGTACAACACCAAGAACATCTGTGCCTACATCGGAACCTGGGAAACCATCAGGAACAACATCAAAAACAACCGGCACTCTACCATTACCAGGTCAGTCGACAGGAACAACACCAAGAACAACAGAACCACCATCAGAACCTGAACAACCAACTAGAACAGCAGGAACAACAGTTTCACCTTCTGGACCTAGGCAACCATCAGAAACAACACCAAGGACAACAGCACCACCCCCGGGACCTGGGCAACCAACTGAAACAGTAGCAGGAACAACAGCTCCTCCCTCTGGCCCAAGCCAACCTTCTGGAACAACAGCTGCAACAACAGCACCACCACCTGGACCTGGTAAACCTTCTGTAACAACACCAAGAACAACAGGACCCCCATCAGCAACAACTATGGCAATAACTCTTCAACCTTCCGAACCAACAACGCCCTCAACAGATCCCAGACAGCCTGCTGCAACAACTTCAGCAATAACAGCACCTTCACCAGGACTTGTCCAACCATCTGGTACAACGCCTAAACCATTTTTAACAACACCAGTACCAGGCCAGCCTTTAGGAACAACGTTAAGAACAACAGAGCCACCATCAGGACCTGAACAACCATCAAGAACAGCAGGAACAACAGCATCACCTTCTGGACCTAGTCAACCATCAGGAACAACACCAAGTACAACAACACCACCCTCAGGACAAGGGCAACCAACTGGAAAAGCAGGAGAAACAACAGCTCCCCCCTCTGGCCCAAGCCAACCTTCTGGCACAACAGCTGCAACAACAGCACCACCAACTGGACCTGGTCAACCTTCTATAACAACACCAAAAACAACAGGAGTCCCATCAGCAACAACTATAGCAATAACTCTTCCGCCTTTTGGAACAACAACTCCCTCACCCGGGCCTAGTCAGCCTGCTGCAAAAACTGCAGCAACAACAGCACCACCTCCAGCGCCTGGCCAACAATCTGGAACAACCCCCAAAACATTATTTACAACACCAGTACCAGGTCAGCCATTAGGAACAACACTAAGGGCAACAGAACCACCATCCGGACCTGAACAACCATCTAGAACAGCAGGGACAACACCATCACCTTCTGGAACTAGGAAACCATCAGGAACAACACCTAGAACAACAGCAACACCTCCAGGACCTGTTCAACCAACTAAAACAGCAGCAGAAACAACACCGCCTGGCCCCAACCTACCTTCTGGCACTACAGCTGCAACAACAGCCCCACCACCTGGTTCTGCTCAACCTTCTTTAACAACACCAAAAACAACTGGACCACCATCAGCAACAACAGCAGCATTTACTCTCCAACCTTCAAGGTCAACAGCCACACCATCAGAAACTGAACAACCCATAACATCCCCAGCACTACCAACCGTGTCTCCTGGGCCACCATCACCAACAACAGCAATGACTACAACACTGCCAACAGGCCCAGTGCAACCATCTGGTACAACCGAGGGAAGAACACGTTTACCATCAATAACAGCGCCATCTGGTACCCCGGACAAACCCTTAAAATCTGGACTCTGCCAAAAATGTTACTGTGGCCCAAAAATGGATCCAGAGACAGGGCTCAACATTATTACGTGCAAGCCCATTGTCTGCAATACAAGCTGCTCTGAGGTTAGTCTTGTATTTTTACTTCCACTGCCAATATATTCTATTGACAAGGGGCCTTCTATTAGGACTGTTGAGAGAACATAAATGCTACCATTCACCAAAACACTATGACTTTATAGAATCTGTGACTTAATAATTGGAATTATTCTACTATGTATTTAACTAAGTGACATCCTGAGACACGCCTTTAATGAGTGGAATTTCTTCCTTCCAACTGTTTTGTAAGTAAGTAAGTAAATTATATTTGCGCTTTTCCAGACCAGGGTCACAAAGCGTCACAAACAATCTACAAAACTCAATAAAATATATATTATTCCTCCCAGTGCCATTCTGAGAGCAGTCTGTAATACTGTATCACTAATAACAAATAATTTAAACAATTTAATTTCAAGCTCAGTCTTCACTTTTTCTTCTTCCTAGTCAATAACCAGTTGAGTGCAAATCGTTTCATTTTCTATCCAGGGATATGAATATGAACCCGATTCTGACCAGTGCTGTGGAAAGTGTGTTCAGAAGAGCTGTCTCGTTACTGCTCCAGATAATTCTACTCTTCTCATTGGGGTACGTATTAACTTTATTGTACACAACACCATTTTTGGGCCAGAATTATATGTAGACACAATGAGTCATTTTGTGGTTCTCTATATTCCCACAGGTCGACGAGATTTATGTTTCCCCTGACAATTCTTGTGTTAAATATACTTGCGATAAGATTGGGGATAAACTTACAACCACCGAGATCATCAAGTCCTGCCCCACCTTCAACCCTGATGACTGTGAACCTGTGAGTTTGTCAACGCAATTTTACAGAAAACAGTTTTTTCAAAAAACTGTTCCACCTCTAATCTTTCATCTTTTTTCTCAATGACCAGGGAACGGAGACAACTGATGCTGATGGATGCTGCAGGTCTTGTAAGTTAATGGTCAAACTGCACCTTTTCAAATTCCCAAATGGGTCTCTTACTTATGATGATTCTCTGTTGCAGGCCAGCTGCGCAGTGTCTGTGAGGTTAAAACTGAAGAGATCATCCTTGAGGATGACAAGTGTAGAACAACAGTGCCGGTTAGCATTTCCTCCTGTGCAGGCCACTGTGGAAGCACATCGAAGTAAGTAAAAAAAAAAAAAAGAATTGTGATTTTTTTTGTTTTAAGATTAATTTTTAATCCACAAATTAGTAGTTATTTGGAGGCTCACTTACCTCCAAATTTACCACTTCCCTCCCCTGATAGCAGAGAACAGTTAAGATGTATTTACTGGTGTGGGAAATGTCACATAGACAGGCTTGTGCAATACATAAACATAACACACATATACTCAAACTCTGCCGCAGGGATAAAGCATATTTTATTTGCAAATATAAACTCTATTACACAGCCTCCATCACAATCATGTTTTTTCAAATTAAAATAACTTAAAGTAGGTTGATATTGCTTAATACTTTTCTGATACTTTCTTAAAAAGGCAGATGGACCTTTGTAAAGCAGTATTCTACCATTTCACTAGATGGCACCCTCTCTTCTATTATCCATTGCTTTCCACTGAAACCTCACACAATTGTTTAAAATTGAGGGCGTGACCTACTGGCCTCTAAGAAAATAAACACTGATGGATGACGTTTCATCCACCCACCACTAGTGGTAGGTACTAGGTACACAACAAGCATTGAATATTATTTCTCTGTCAAGTTGTTCCCAGTTAGCACAAATGTTTAAAACGTACAACAAATAGTTTCCACATTAATGCTGTTTCATAGGGAGCTGTTTTCAATTTAATGCTTACATCAATGTAAAATAAACAGCCACTGAACTTTCATGTATGTACTGAATATTCAAATCAAAAACACAAAATTAACAAATCAGTTCCTTTTAAAAGCTCTATCTGCCAGATGACAATCATACATCTCAAACTAAACTTTTAATAATAATAACCAAGAGTTTTACCTCATTCAAACGTTGCTTAATGATACTCCCCTTGCTTTACTCGATTAATCTCAGCACATTAGCGTCTCCTTCCACTTTTCCAAAAATTGGTAATTTTCTATATATATATATTTTTTTTACTTTTTCAGATATTCTGCTGCAGCCAACTCAATGATGCACCAGTGTGAGTGTTGCCAAGAGGATGCTACTAGTCAGAGGCAGGTAGAGATGACCTGTGAGGACGGAACCAAAATCCTGCACACCTACACCCTGGTGGAATCATGCCGCTGCACCAAAGCTGAGTGTGTGCCAGGGGCAACAGCACGTCCACGCCGCAGGAGACGATGAGCACAGATCTGATCTACCCTACATGGAATGACTAGAATGACTAACACTTTCATTTTTCCTTTTTGTGCCGTCACTTTTTGACAGAATTTCAAGTTAACTTTCTTTTACTTTCCTTGTATAATGATTAATAAAAATAATATTTCAGCAACATGAAAATTGGTGTCGACATTTATTTTTTTCTAACCATACTACTGCAATGAAGTGCTTTAGAGAACTACTACCTTAATAATCACGGCAGATGCTGTTATCTTGATCTAAATATAAATCTCTATTTATTATTTTTTACCTTAAAAAAGGGGATCCCTTTTGGGTTAATCAAAATGAAACGTTTTAATAATTTAAGTTACCAATAGAAATACATACAGTTCTTGACTGGTTTAGATAGATGGATAGATAGATGGTAGCGATTAGCAATAGATAGTGTTCCATCTGCTTCTCTGCTCACTGATGACAGTGTTCAGAGGATGACTGTCATCATGCATGATGGACAGTAGTTTGTCCAGAGATCTGTCACCAGTGAGTCAAGCATCAACCACAGAGCCAGCCCTCCTGTCCAACCTGTTGACACTCCTCTAGGACACATTCCCACCCAAACACACCAAAGCATAGAACAGGACACTGGCCACCACAGACTGATAGAACATGTAGAGGAGCTTCCTGCAGATGTTAAATGATCGGAGCCTCCTCAGAAAGTACAGTCTACTCTGAACTTTCTTATACACATGGTCTGTGTTGCAGGACCAGTCCAGTTTACTGTCCAGCCACACACCGAGGTACTTAAAGTAGTGAACTATCTCCACCTCGTCACCTCTAATGGACACTGGATGTGGCTTTGTCCTGGGCCTCCCAAAGTCCAAGACTAGCTCCTTGGTCTTTGAGGTTTTCACCTGCAAGTGGTTCCTCTCACTTCAGTCCACAAATTCACGTATAAGACTCCTGTACTTGTCCTCTCTGTTGTCTGACACAGCCTTTGGACTACAGTCCTATGATCTATAGGTGACTGATAAGATGAATGCCGGATGCAGCCTAGTACTAGTGGTGCATTTATCCTGTTTGCTGAGTTGACATTTGGCCTTGGTAAAGTGCAGAGTTCTCCACAAACAAAGCCAAATTAAAAAAACGATATTCTTAAAACCATTGCATAAATAGTCATATATATATATAATTAGGATTCTGATGAGCTTCCTCCCCAGCTGTTGCATGGAGGTGTGGGCCTTGTAATAATTAAATATTAAATAATTGAAAACTGTTCTTTGCAGTATTCTTTCTTTTTACAAAAAATGAAAATTAGAGATGTCGATAATAACCCAAACCATATGTTGAAAATTGGCTAGAGGTCATTTACATGACAATTTTGAATGTAAATAAATAATAAATAATTGATGTCTACAGTTCTTCGGCAGCTCTTTGCATTAACCCGCATTGATATAGAGGTGGTTGAGCTGACACCGGTCCACAAAGTCCTGTGTCATCTCTCTGTACTCCTGATCGTCTATGTCCTTGATGAGACTGACAATCGCGCAGTGAATAGTTTGAGTGTAATCATACAACTGGGGTATTCAAATTCATGTTCTCATTGGTCTGAAATTGGATGCTTCATCAAACGTATAATTGATAGTACATGCTACTACTGCTTCACCATTACATTTTTCACATCTTTATTTGTGGAGCATCTTACCTGTATATTCTCTCCACACTGAATCAATCTGTGATTAATATTTTATTTAAATATACAAAAGCAGTTTATAACAAATATAATATGCTAAGTATTACATGATGATAACTTACCAGAGGCATTGCTAATGGGTTGGTGTTGTTGTGATTAGCAGGTCATTTATTGATCAAGTCTGACTTGGTGTCAATTCAACTGTAGAACTTGTTGCGAGCGCTCGGAGAGAAATAAGTGGAGGGAGTGCTCGGATCGCAGAAGAGAGAGAGAGGTCGAAGTGCCGACTCTGGGGCGAGTGAGTCATCAATACGTGCGCTCGTTGATCATGTTTAGTCGCCACAACGAAAGTTACGTATGTAACTACGGTTCTACGAGTCCTGGATGAACGTCAAAGGCGGTGCGTCAAGCACTGAATGTTTCCATCTCGTGCATGCACAGGTCAAGTGTTAATACCAACAAAGTCACCTGTGACCCCTGATGACCCCGGATAGGCTATATCTTACGGTGACATCAGAGGATCTGTTCCGTTTCATCTTCTCTCTGCGCAGGTAGACAGCATTTCACCGAGCTTGCTAGGCCAAAAGGACTAGTTAATTGTTGTGTGTTGCCGGTAGCCTTATGACTACTGTCAAAGCTGCGAGCCAGAGGATCTGTTCCTGCAGGGGTACCCCGTGTGGGGCCGCCCATGATGTAGACACCGCTCTAGTAGAGTGGCACTTCACTCAGGATGGAAGGGAGGGACCACTTCCTTTAATTGCGTGGGTCCTTCCCCTCTTTCGCGTGGGCTAGTGGTTGCATTACGTGGAGTTTCTGCGACTCAGAAACTGTCTGTGGTGTGGTGCTATAAGAACATGAAAGTAAGCATCCTTCAGGTCTATTGATGTAAACCACTCCCCTCTTGAACCTTTGCAGGGCTGAGCATGTGGAAATTCAAGACCTTTAGGAACTTGTTGAGTCCCCTTGTGTTGAGGAAAGGGCAGAGTTCGCCATCTTTCTTTGTTACTAGAAAGTAAGTTGAGTAGACCCTTCCTGTTTGTAACAGGTCAAGGTGGAGAGCACCCAAGGGTCCTGGGTGGAAGCAGCCCAATAGATGAGCTGCTGCTGGGAACAGCCGACAGCCGGCCCCAAGGCCTCAGTGCCGGGGCCCCCGGCCTCGAGAGGCTCTGGGGGTACAGCAGACAGTATGTAAGCCACTCAGGGGCTCGAAAGGTCTGTGCCACATGCTGAGCAGGCTGTGGACGTGGGCGCTGAGACCTGAGGTAGCCTCTGGGATAAGCATGTAGATGATAGCGCAGCTGGGGGGCAGCTGAAGAACCCCTAGGTCTGCAAGGAGGAGGCACACTCCTGCGAAGCCCGGTCAGCTGCTGTTGAGTCTGTCTGGCTTGAACTGTGCGATCAAGCGCCTCCAGCGCTGCAGGTCCAAACAGCTCCCCCGGTTCCACTGGAACACTGCTGAGAGTTCTCCTGCATGCCTCCGTCAGAGGAGATTGTGCCAGCCAAAACTGGCGGCGAGCCTGGATGACAGTGGACATCAACCGCCCCAGCTCTCTAGACATGCAGTATGCGGCCCAAGCCAAACTTGTGTTTGTCTTTGTATGCCCTGCCACAGACTGGCCTCCCCATGATGAAACTGGGATAGGCTCCAGCCCTCCTTGCAATTCTCATAAGAGAATTAGCGACAAAAAACAGTAATACATTATAGTATATATAGTAGTCCCTGGTTTACTGCCTGTTTAAATTGATACAATATGTTTCAAACGCAATACATACACATCTGGTGAGACAGGTTGCAAATGTCCATAGCGCCTCAGTAGCACAGCTGTTTGGTTCGGTTGAAACCAGGGGTAATTGTCATACATTTTCTCCTGGGGGCTCACCTTTTCAACAGTTATACCTTCAAATATGTAGTTGGCATGAAGCTGGACTCACTGGTGACAGTTGCAGAGAGGTGATCTCTGGACGAACTACTGTTCATCATGGATGATGACAGTCATCCTCTGAACACTGTCATCAGTGAGCAGAGAATCAGATGGAGTGCACGAATGCTCCTTCCCAGATGCAACACTAATAGACTCAGGGACTCATTCATTCCTCGTGCTATAAGATTGTACAATGCTGAATTTTTGGGTAGGAGCGGAGTGAAAAGATGATGTATTCAATGTTAATCTTTGTATCCTGTTCTTTGTGTTATTTCCATTTGATCTTCTTCTTCTTTTCCTTTTGGCTGCTCCCTTCAGGAAACGCCACAGAGAATCAACCTCCTCCTTTTAACCCTGTTCTCTGTATCCCCCTCTCTCACACCAACCAACTTTATGTCCTCTTTCACTACATCCATAAACCTTCTCTTTGGTCCTCTGTACTTGACCAAACCATCTCATTATGGCATCTCTGACCTTATCTTCAAAACATCCAACATGTGATGTTCCTATGATTGACTCATCCCTGATTCCATTCATCTTCGTCCCTCCCAAAGAGAACCTCAACATCTTCATATCTGCTACCTCCAGCTCTGTGTTTGATCTATCTTCTTTATTTTTAATCTATGTTCTTTATACTTGCACTTGTCATCCCTTGCCATTTGTTCTTTTGTTTGTACTTTCTTGTTCTTTTTTTTATGATGTCTGCTGTGAAATGGAAACCCAAATGCCTGAAGGAGATCTCCAGAGGGATTATTAAAGTCAATCTAATCAAATCTAATCTAAATTGTTCTCTATTGGAGCCAAGCCTCCACTATTTCCTATTCACAGTATAAGATGTATCAAATATCGCATGGTCCTTAGTTATAGTTTTTATATAATTTAATAGTTTGAAAATTTAAAATATTCAATTGATTGCCAATTATCAAAGGTCAGGTTGATGGGCCAGCATTCTACTGGCCAACTGTTAGACACCACTTCCAAATTTGTTCTGTTCAGCAATCTCCCTGTAAAGCTCACTCTCCATCTTTTCCTCACTCAAAGAAAAGAGTCGCAATAGAGGAATGATAATCTCAAATCTATGTAATTATTAATGATGAAGCATACACATTTATAATATATTATTCTCCTCAGCATGAAATCTCTAATGTTTTTCACTTATTAGACGCAGTCCTGCAGCCACGTTTACTCCTTCTGTTGACAAAGGGTTGTTGAATTGTATTAGATTTCAACACTTTTGTGTGTGTTTTAGTGCAGTTTGTTGACTCAATGAATGCTATGACTCACTGTGATGTATGTATTACAAGTGGGTGGCAATGTCCCATGTTTTCTCACAATTTTGCATATACAGAGGACCTAAGTTCTGTGTAAGTTAACCATCAGTTGACTTAATATTTTAATCTGCTATTTCACGCAATATAGGAAAAATGTAAAGTAATTATAAGATTGTTTTTATAATATAATGAAAAAAATGTTCAGCGTCTGATTGCTTTAAGTCTCACAGAGTCACAGACGTTCTTGTGAAACAACATCACGTCAGTATCAAACTTAAGCTGCAGGAATAAACTGAAACTGAAAGCAGCTAAAGTTTTCCCTTATGTGATCACTTGATCGGTGTGATCTACTTGAAAAACACAGTTGTATAAATACACCGTCACATGATTTGTTAATTTGTAAACAAAACACTTTTTTTTTAAATAAATTTTAATAAGTATTTGTGTGTGTTTCTCAGTTGCGCCCCACATCCATATGACTATCTTCACATCACTAATCAGCGCATGTTAGGTTAGGTAGGTAGAACTTTATTGATCCCTCAGGAGCTCAGGACATCTCCTTATTAAAATTACTGATTTACAGTTGTATCCTTGTCAAACTCCATTTTAAGCCTCCGAACGTCTCTGTAAATAAAGTATTTCCGTTAATAACCCTGTATGTAAAATATAAACATTTGCATCGGAGCTCGTCTGCACCCATTTAAAATTAGGTATGTGATCCATTTCAGAAATGTTTTAAATCAACGAATATAACTGTTAATCCAGTTTAAATTCATGTTTTCATTCGTTTTTTTTTCTGTTCGCGGAGAGAAAAATGAACTAATTTAAATATGATTTAAATATGTAAATTAGAGCTTGGAAACTCGGCAGACTGACACCGATGGATGTTTGGTTGGTTTAAAGACTAGATCAAAGACCCATTGAAGTGGTTTCAGAACTACTATCATCCTACTTCATGATTCTGTTTATGTTATGTTATATATTTATTGTTTTGCTGTTTTATGGTGATTACAAGATCACATCAACTAATTTCACTCCATCACTGGGTTAATAGAACAACAATTAAAGCAATCCTTGATTCCTTGAATACATGATCCAATAGCTCTGGGTCGAAGAAACTGAGATCTTGAACCTATGTTCAATTGGTCTGGTATTTAAGAAATGTGGCCAAACATCATTGTTCAGGGATTCAAACATTAACTTTAGCATTTTAGGTCATGTCAAAGACTAAAATACAATTGGTATTTTAAAATTAAACTAAATTAAATAAAAGTATGTAACGATATTAGTTATATCGTTACATACTTATATAGAGAAAGTTATATACGTATAACTATTTACATCTTCAATTGAATTGTTTTCTGGGTATGTTCATTTTGACAGTATTTTTTTTCCTGCAAAATTATAAAATAATGGTAAATCATTGCTTTATAAACAAATGTTTTACTCACTACAAACATGTAGCATATGCAATGTTTAAATGTCACTGGCAAGCTCCATTGATGCTTTGGAAGTGACGAGTGACGATGAATCCTGGAGCTGCCTTGTACACACAAAGCCTGACATTTTTCTACATGTTGTCTAGCTATAAAAGCTCCTTCAGATGAAGACTGTCAGAGTGGGAAAGTCCTACATTCCATTATGGGGACTGCAGGACTCCAATCCACGTTATGGCTTCTCTATCTGATGCTGCTGGTCAGCGTGCAGGCTCAAACAGGTGGGTAATAACCATAGCACGTTAGATTTCACATTAACTAATTACACTACAAGCGTTTTATCTGATTGACTGTAAGTGTTAAATATTCGATTTTAGGAAGTTCATCCCATCTTGGTCGAGTCTGCACGACCTGGGGACAGAACCACTGGAAGACATTTGACGGCGACTATTTCCAGTTTTCTTCCTCCTGCACACATGAGGTGGTAACACAGTGCCAAGGCTCCTTCGAAAACTTTAACATCCAGATGCAACGCAAGCTGGTGGACGGCATCTCCACCATTGACCGTATCTTCATGAAGCTCGAGGCATCAGTGGTTCTGATCACGAGTGACGGTGTGATCCTCAATGGAGACCTGTAAGTTTAGTCTTTGATTTACACCTTTCACGATTGATCAAGGTCAAATAATTGCGGGAGATGTGTTTATTAATGGTTACTAAATTGTAAATCTAATACAGTAGAGTAGTGAAATCAGATTTTCTGCATGTCAATTTTCTGAAAATGTCTATCAGTATTGACATAAGTTGAAAAGCTAAATTGATACAAGTGGATAGAAAATTCAAAAGTGACGAATGATGACATGTAAAATGGATGTTTGCTTTGCTTTCTCTGCAGGGTGACTCTGCCATTTGTTTCATTTGGGTTTACTGTCAAAGAAACATCATCCAGTATCATCATTGAATCAAAATTAGGAATCATAATATCATGGAACCGGGACGACTCCATGGACGTAAGTGCAACCTTGGTTAGGTTGGTTTAAGTTAAAGGTTAATAACATGAAAAATATTGTGTGTTGAAAATTGACTATGGTAATCATCATTTCTTGACCCAAAAAAACAACAACCACTTCATTGAGCATTGTCCCATTGCTCTGGCTACATAAGATTTACAATAGATATTAAGTTGATTCAATTGAAATACTCTTATATAGTAACTAACTTGGGTAACAGGAATGATCTTGCCAGTGATTTAATATTCCTTGTCTTTTTAGATTGAGATGGATAAAGAGCTCAGAGGGCAGACTTGTGGACTTTGTGGAAACTTTGATGGAATCAACAATGAATTACCCAAAGATGGTATATATCCCAACAAAAGATGTTTTAACAAAATTCAATACTAAACAGATTTTTTTTTTCAGGATCCCTTTCCATAATAGATTATGCTGAATTTAGCAAAGTCAGTGATCCAGTACGTGTTTGTGTGGAACCAGAACAAACTGTTCCAGAGCTCTGTGGAACCAAAGTGAGTTTGTCCTTCTCTACTTATTTCTACTTCCATACGACACTGTGACTCTCCTTCTATTGCTCAACACATGGCCCAGTTTTATTACCTTTTCTTTTTTTTCTGGTAACTTTGTTAAACAAATGCACTAAATTAGGTTTTTTATTTGAGTTTATGAATTAAATATTCTTGAGACAATATGGATTGGAAGATACTTTTCTAAGAAATGTGTTTAACACTATACTGCTGTTTAATATTAACAGAAGTTGCAGAGGTTTCAGTGTTAGACCTGTATTAAGAAAAAAAAGTGCCATTCATACTCACAGAAAAAAAATGTAAGTGTTTCTTTGCATAACAATGACTTATTTATATTTTAACATTTATTTTACAGGCTGACTGTGAGGCTATCTTCTCCAGAGCTTCATTTAGCAGTTGCCAAAACCTCCTGGACATAGACTCCTTTGTAACCGCCTGCATGTCTGATCTGTGCACCAGTGACAATTCTGTCCTGTGTAAAACAATCTCAGAGTACTCGAGACAGTGTGTCCATGCAGGTGGACAGCCACAACAATGGAGGAGTTCATCTTTTTGCCGTAAGCATGCTAACCCACCCTTTACCGTGGGTTTTTACAATTTCATGGCAGCTAGAGGTGAAATCCTGTTGTCTTCACAGCTAAGTCATGTCCAGCTGGCATGGTGTTCATGGAGTGCAGCAGCTCGTGTCCCAACACTTGCTCCAACCCTCAGGCCACCCAAACTTGTGACACCCACTGTATAGACGGTTGCAGCTGCCCTGCTGGTATTCACCAATAATATTACTCAAAAAAATTAAATCATACTTACATTTTCAATCTGAGATTTAAAACCCCATAATGATGTTTTCTTTCAGGAACTGTCATGGATGACATCGGTAAAAATGGCTGTGTAGCAGTTGAATTGTGTCCATGTTTGCACAAAGGCAAGGCCTACAAATCAGGGGAAACATATGACTCCTACTGCAAATCTTGGTAAGACAGAGAAAATGACACAGTTGAGTAATTCAAATTTTCACTTGTCCAATATTAAAGCAGCATTGGGTAGTTTTGGAATTACCGTACAAAAACAAAGTTATGTTAATAACAAAGTCGTCGCAGCATATCATATTTCATTATCCACAATCTGATTTATTACCTCATCGGTATCCATCCTTCATTCGGACAATGAAATTCGTCAAATTGCTGCAAACCGGGACATGGCAACTATTACGACGTACAGCGAGTGCTCATGGGAAGGTGGTCTTGGGCTAAACACTACCACTTTAGTCCACTTGCGTCACTCGGCTAAACATTTTTTGGAGCTACTTTAAACAAAAGTCTTCTAAAAACACATCTTCCTCAATCCAATTCAATTAAACTTTATTTCAAGTGATTATCATAACAACGTTATCTCAAGACACTTTATAGTTGAAGTAAGACAATAGTGGAGAAAGGAAAAACAGATCCAGCAACTGAACAATGAGTAAAGCACAGTGTGGCGATTGCGAGGAAAAACTTCCTTTTAGAAGGCATAAACCTCGAGCAGAACCAGACTTATTGTTGACGGCCTCCTGCTGTGACCAGCTGGGAGGAAGGATGCGGGGGTAGACAGATGGACGGAGAGAAGAGTGAGGGAGGATGCAGTGAGAGAAAAGAGGAGAGTATAGAAGAGTCCATTGAGGTGCTGGAGAGAACTCTGGAGCCGACGTGGTGGAGATCCTGGATAAGCACCAGCTCTGGAGGTGGAGCCTCCAGGAGAGAAATAAAAAGTGTGGGTTTAATCTGCACAGGTGATGAATGTTATTCAGAAAAGGAAGGATATACAGAACTTGGTGAGCCCGAGTCAGTCCTAATTATAGGCTTTATCGAAAAGTAAGGTTTTTAAAATAGTTTTTTGTTTTTCCTCGTCAACAGAAACAGAATAGAAAACTTTGTGTCTGTGTTTACAGTACGTGTCAAAATGGTCTGTGGTCTTGCACTGAAAACGACTGTCCAGGAACCTGCTCAGTAGAAGGAGGCTCCCACATCAACACATTTGACGGCAAACTCTACACTTTTCACGGAGACTGCAGCTACATTATTGCACAGGTAGTTCAATAATCTCTGTTCTCTTGTGGTTGGGGCTCAATGCTGTGGGTCTATACTCACAGGGGTCCAGCTGGGCACATCCAAAAAAAGATCCTGGTACCCCCTTCAAAACGAGCTCACCACCTGTGGAAGTGGCCAAACGGGTCTTGAAAGGAGTTGTACCCCCTTACATACTATAGATGCAAATTTTTAGAAGTTTTATATAATTACTTCCTGGCTGTGCCTACTTTAGGGGTTCACACTTTTGGGCAAGAAGGCATCCTCCCTTCACCTGGGTTGGGGGCCGTCCTGACTTTTTTTGTGCTCCAAACTGTAGCTCTGAGTATTGAACCTATTTCAAGTCCCTGCAAGGAGTGATGGACAGCACTTCTGCATGTGATTCCTTCACCCTTTTAGGGGATAGCAGGAAAAGTGAGATGACTCAACTTCAGGAGTCCAAGTATCCCAGTGGCTTGTTAATGAATGAGATCAAAATTGAGCTGGAGACCAGCAATTGATTTTCCCCACAGGGTGATTGTGCTCTTCCCTACAGATAGGGAGAGAGGCGTGGCCATCTGTGAGGAGCTCTAAGTACCTGACCTGATGCTATTCTGTGTAGACTTTGATCATTATTTCTCTTGGACACTTTTTGAGGTGTTTAGGACATGTCTGAGCAGTAGGATAGTACAAGGAAGACCCAGGACACGCTGATTACAGATGTTTTTCAGATGGTCCAGGTGTCTTTGGGTGGTCCGGGAAGATCTGGACAGTGTAGCCGGGAATAAGAATGTCCAGTACTGATGGATTGATGAGGCCTCTTGCTGCAGCATCACTTGCCATTCAAAATTATAACACTGAATCATGATTCAAATGAATGCCATAGAAAAGTTAGAGTAAAAATATGCTTGTATTATTATTATATTATTATTTTATATTTTTTCTAATGAAAATACCACATCTACTACTAATGATTCTAATAATTATTATATTCCTGTGATCTATGATAACCAAAGAAAGTGTAACATGAATGATGTTTCATTAGTAAGTGCATTCAATGTTATGCTTTTACATCTGTTGTAGGGGAGCAGCAGCCAATACACAATATTGGGAGATCTTGTCAAGTGCGGAGTGGTCCAAGGTAGAACCTGCCTCCGAGCTGTGACTTTGACCCTAAATAGCAACTTAGTGGTAAGTCCCTAAAGTTAATGTACATTTAAGGCTTTTGAACAGCAAAGAATCTAGAGAGATGTGTTTGTTCCATTTTTGCATTGAAACATGTACACAAAACTTTAATAAACAACATATTACTCATGAGTTAAGGCAGACTAGCTATGTATAATCTGGTATCTTTCTCTGCTTCCACTTTGCCTTTTGTATGGGCCAGCACAGTCCCAGAATTTTTTTTTCTTAAGTTACAGCTTGGACTGGACCAGTCCTCTAGAAGTTTGCATATTACAGGTTATTTTCTTTGTCATACGTTTCCCCCGTCGGTCCAGAGCGGTTTAAGATTGTATTGGATTAAACATTTATCAATTAAAAATGCAGTTTGGGTGTCTTGAGGTTCGCTTGATTGAAATGTTCTGATGTCATCGACCCAAATTTGAAAAGGCTGCCTGATTTTGCATCTCCAAAATGAAGGTCTCTTCATCCATGGTTTTAGGTACAGTGGCGGTATAATTTAACGTTAATGTAACAAGTTGTTAATTAAGTTACTGCCTAAATGTTGCGCTTGGCATGTGTTGACTGCAAGCATACTATAAACTATAGTTTGTTACAAAAATAATTTCGAAGTTGAAATGTTTGGATTTGAAATTACATAAAAAAACAACGATTTCCTTGGCTAATCAAAGGTCATATTACTTAACCCAGATATTGTCAATAGATAATAACTGAGCAGTCAAAGGTTTTGCAGTTAAAGTACAAATATTAAGTTAACGTACAAGTTAATCTATCACTGATATTTCTGCCTAATGACTAATTTCTAATGGTAAAAGTCTGATCTCCTGTACACAGACACACCCACTTTCGGGCACTAGAGAAATCGTCCTATTGGCAACTGATTGATGAGTGCTAATTGGTTAAATTTCTGTTGCCTTGTGACAACTCTATTTCTGCAATTGGCTGAGCTGCTGAGCTAAAGAGACAAATGTATGCTCTATATGCAGTATTTGATGATCAGAAAGCTGTTTCCTCTTAAATATCCTGTAATAATGAACCTTTTGTAAGTGACACTTTTCAGTGCATCCGTTGGACTACTTTAAATTAGTAATTGAGTAAGATGATGTTTAAATAAAAAAATAAAAAATCGCATTTTAATAAATGCTGTTACATTTGAGTGAAATGAATATCAACATTATCTTAAAAGGTCACTCATGAAATATATTTGACAAAAAAATTAGTTTCAAATCGATTTTAAGCGAGATTTCATTGCATATTTGAATATTTTTACTCTCCTGCCTCTCCTCAAGTTTGGACATAAGATTGTAGATTACCTTTTTCGAGCAGCATTTTAGATTTACTAGATTCAGGAATTTTATTATGACGATAGATAGATATATTGACTTTATTAACCCCTCTGGAGACCCGGGGAAAAAAAAAAAAAAATATAAATATAAAAAAAAAAAAAAAAAAAAAAATTTTTTTTTTTCCGCAAAAAAAAAAAAAAAAACCCGGGCGGATTTTTTTTTCCCAAAGGGTTTTCCCAGCTCCCATTTCTTACACGTGAGTACCTACAAATATTGAAAAAGACTTAATCCTCTCTAAAAATGTATATGATTTATTACAAGACCAGGAACATAATTTTTGGTTCATATTCCCTCTATTTTTGCAGAAGAACTGAGTGTCTATAAACCTTCATCCTTCTACATCCACATCAACACCAGGATAGGCCTTCGATTGATAATCCAGCTCAGCCCTTTGATGCAAGTCTATATTTTAGCGGACAGTTCACTCAGAGGGACCACTTCAGGTGTGCCTTCAATGATGCTTAAATTGAGCTGTTTTTTTTCTTTTTTTTTTAAAGTTGTATTTGTTGTCTAAAAACATATCTTTGTTGCAACTGCCATTCAACAGGTTTGTGTGGAAACTTCAACAACATCATGAGTGATGACTTCAAGGTGAGCAGTGGGCTTGTGGAGGGTACAGCAGCAGCCTTCGCCAATGCCTGGAAAACAAGAGCATCTTGTCCAGATGTTTCGACACGCTTTACACACCCTTGCACACAGGGAATCAACAAAGGTACACATAAACTCTGCCTTTTATGTAGTTTCATCCATATTTCTTTGTTTTTTGTTACATTTTTTATGACTTTTCCAGAGGATTTTGCTCAGTTCTGGTGCTCCAAACTAACTGACCCCAATGGAATGTTCGCTTCCTGCCACAATGTTGTTAGCCCAACAAGCTACAAAGATGTATGTTACACATTGAAACATATGATTCCAATAGTTTCAACCTGACAAGTCTTTAATCCTCTCTACAGAACTGCATGTATGACACATGTAACTGTGAAAAGAGTGAGGACTGCATGTGTGCTTCTGCTTCTGCGTATGTCTACGCTTGCTCAGCTGCAGGAATCGTGATCACTGGATGGAGGGACGTTATGTGCAGTGAGTTCTACCTCAGGACTCTTTCATTAATAACTAGTACTCTTTAGGAAGATTTAGGATAAATGATGAAGGGAAAAGTAAAAATATTAACCAACATATATTTATGCTGACACATGTTCTCCTCTCATCCAGGCAAATTCAGCACTTCCTGCCCTGAAGGAACTGTGTATGAATACAGCATGTCGAGCTGTGGCCGTACTTGTTACTCCATCAGTCAAATGGACTACAGTTGTCAATCAAACTTCCCCTCAGTTGATGGTTGTGGCTGTTCAATGGGAACATACATGGATGAGAATGGTCTTTGCATCCCAAGCACAGATTGTCCTTGTTATGACGGAGACAACATAATTCCAAGCGGTCAATCCATCACCAAAGACGGTGGAACTTGGTAAACATTATTTTCCCCACAAGTGTATATTATTTACAGTTTGTAGATCAGTTTAGGAAAATAATATTTGCCAAGAGTTCAGTGTCATCATAAGTGAGTAAGGAATGCAGCACCATCAAAAATGTAAAAATCTTAGTTAAATATTGTTAGGAATAAATATAATCTATGCAGTGTTCATTTTGTTTCTTACATTCTTGTGGTTGTTCTCACAGTTTCTGCAGAGAAGGACGTCTAAGCTGCCAAGGTCTACAAACACAAGGTACGTTTTTCGTTTTCATTTTGTGGACGTACTTTATGTCTAACATTACACAATACATCAACTTGTGTTCATTATGTGCATGAATTAAGCAGAAATACACTTCATGTGTTCAAATATAACTGTATATCTTTGCACAGTAACACCAACATGCAAGAATCCCATGTTTTATTTTAACTGCTCTGATGAGGCACCTGGAAGTTCTGGAGTTGAGTGCCAGAAGAGTTGCGGTACTCTGGACATGGCATGTGTATGTACACGAAACATTCATGGATTTTTTTAAATTCCTATCAGGCTTACATGATGTCATTCTGGTTCTGATAGATAAGCACTGGGTGCGTATCAGGATGCATGTGTCCCGATGGTCTGGTCGCAGATGGACTCGGAGGTTGTATCAGCGAGAGTAGCTGTCCGTGTGTGCACAATGGAAAGAAATACCAACCAGGAGAAACACTTACTGTTGATTGCAACACATGGTTTGTATATCCCCCCCCCCCCCCACCCCCCCCCCCCCCCCCCCCCCCCCCCCCCCCCCCCCCCCCCCCCCCCCCCCCCCCCCCCCCCCCCCCCCCCCCCCCCCCCCCCCCCCCCCCCCCCCCCCCCCCCCCCCCCCCCCCCCCCCCCCCCCCCCCCCCCCCCCCCCCCCCCCCCCCCCCCGATGCTTGTACCATTAATTCTCCTCTTTTCCACAATTGCCACTGCACATGACTGTTGACCCAGATCTACAAGGGCACAAAGCAGCTACCTCTGTACCTCTACCAACATTCTTAAAGCAAATACTGCATCTGTAGTACTATTTCTAGGCAACCATACGGTTGCTCACAAATGCTGACTTCTGCTTTCAGTCTAGTTCCCCCTACTCTTTCCCATAGCTTTATTGTATTGCTCATCAACTTTATACCTCTATATTTAATGCAATTCTGAACATTTCCCTTATTCTTAAAAATGGGCACCATCATCTCCATTCCTCAGGGATCTCATCACTCTCTAGGATCTTGTTGAATAGTATAACAACTGCCTCCTCTCCTAGACACTTCCATACCTCCACAGTTATGTCATCAGGACCAACTGCCTTTCCATTCTTCATCCTCCTCAATGCCTTCTTCACTTCACCTTTACTAATCTCTGCTACCTTATGGTGTAAAGTAGTCATCTGATCTACCCTCTTGCTCTCTTTTTCCTCATTCATTAGTACTCTTTCCCTCTTCATATTACTTCTGTGGCACCTGTCAACAAATTTCCCTCTCTATCCTTAATCTCACTAATCTGCTGGACGTCTTTCCCATCTCTATCTCTCTGTTTTGACAACCTGTGAAAATCATTGTTTCCCTCCTTACTTTCCAACCTAGCATACAAGTCATCATACGCCCTTTGTTTGGCCTTTGCCACCTTTACCCTGTGCTGCATCTTCTTGTACTCCTCTCTGCTCTCTTCAGTCTTATCAGTTTTCTTTAGTAACCTCTTTCTCATTATATACTCCTTCACTTCCCCATTCCACAAACAAGTATCCATATCTGCTTTCCTTCCAGGCGACACACCAAGTACTCCCTGATAACATTAGCTTTAGTTGTCCAGTCATATGGGAGCTCTCTCTGACCACCCAGATTCTTTCTCAAGTCCTCCCTGAAAACCATAGAACAATCCTTTTTTAGCTCCACCACTTTGTCCTTTGTTCTGCCTTCGTCTTTATTGTCTTCCTTGACACCAGATTCATCCGGCAAACAACCATCCTATGGCGACTTCCTACACTCTCACCCACTACTACTTTGCAGTCAGTGATCGCAGATTACTATAAAATATGTAGTCTACCTGTGTGCTCCTACCCCCACAAGTTACTCTATTGCTCATACCTCTTCTGGAAAAAAGTATTAAGTACAACTATTTCCACTCTTTCAGAAAGTCTATCACCATCTGTCCCTCTGTGTTCCTGTCCTGGATACAAAACCTGCCCATCACTTATTCATCACCTCTATCTCCTGCACCAACATGCCCATTGAAGTCTGCACCATTTACCCCTTTCTCACCCCTAGGGATATTCTGGGGATCCAACTCACTCCAGAATGTGTCCTTCTCCACTAATTCCCATCACACCTTCAATTTCAAGCTTCAGAATCAGTCTATCAGATGCTCTTTTGACTTCCAGGACATTCTGAAAAACTACTTTTAGGATAACCCCTACTCCATTTCTCTTCCTATCAATACCATAGTACTACAATTTAAAACCTGCACCTAAGCTTCTTGCCTTGCTACCTTTCCACCTGGTCTTCTGGACACACAGTATATCCACCTTCCTTCTCTGCATCATGTCAATTAACTCTCTAGCTTCTCCCGTCATTGTTCCAAAATTCAAAGTCCCCACTCTCAGTCACAGACTCTTTCCTTTCCTCTTTTCTCTCTGTTTCCAAACCCGCCTTCCTCCTCTTCGTCTTTGAACCACAGAAGCCCAACTTCCATTGTTAACCTGTGGGTTATTGGGACCAATGGCGGTCGTTGTTAACCCGGGCTTTATCGATCCGTTATTGAAGTCATAGTTTCAATTTGCATATTTGTTTTTGGCACAGTTTTACATCGGATGCCCTTCCTGACACAACCCTCTGCATTTATCCGGGCTTGGGACAGGCCTAAAAAAGACACTGGGTTGTGACCTCTTAAGGCTGCATTCACTGGACACAGCAATGACCCACCCATTTTTTCTTTTTTAACCCAATTCACTTGTACCACCAACGTTTGTGATGCAGTTTGTGGTATCTATGGTGATGGTCACTACATAACTTTTGATGGGAAAAGGTTTGACTTCAGTGGAGAATGTGAATACGCTCTTGCACAGGTAAACTTCATGGAATTAACACTAAAACAAGTTGAGATTGATTTACAGGGTGTAGTGCTTTGATTTTAGGAAACAGGTTTTAAATACTTTTCCATGTTTGTGTATAAACCAGATACATTTTCAACAGGAACAAAATGTTAACGTGAAAACAGTCTATGTTTATGAAAATATCATGTAACCGCGTCAAACCAACTCACCATCACTCCTATTGCTTCACTTAGGACTACTGCGGCTCAGAGAATGGAAGCTTCAGAATTGTCACTGAAAATGTTCTTTGTGGAACCACTGGAACTACCTGTTCCAAAACTATCAAGATCTACCTTGGGGTAAAATAACTTTGAATTACTTTTATTCTCTGTCTTTCAATATATGAATCTGCGCAACTAAGCTAATGATTGTATGAGGGACACAAAAAACTGTTACTGGTCGATGACAGCAAAACCAGGTAGCTAGTCTTTACCTATTTGTCTTAGAACAAGGACAAGCATGTGACGTTGAGGTTGCAAATCCCTGATTGTTAACATTATATTTTAGTGTGCTCTTTTTCATTCTATTTAACAATGAATTTGTGGAACAGGATTAAGAACACACGCATATCTCTGTCACTAATTACTTTCTTTCACATCTACAGAGTGATGAGTATCAACTTAAAGATGAAACCATTCGTGTGGTCAAGGGCAGCAGGCCTTCTCAAGTTTCCAAGATGGGCATTTACCTTGTGGTGGCCATCAAGCCAGGAATTGTGGTCATGTGGGATAAGAAGACCAGTCTGTTCATTAAACTTGGTCCACAGCACCAGGTAAGACCAACAGTTCACAATTCTACAGCAATTTTGATACAGAATTACCAAAATGTATATATATTTGTTACATTTTTTTTCATAATTTCTACTTATAACTCCCTTTATCAGGAAAAAGTATGTGGACTATGTGGAAACTACGATGGCAATAGCAAAAATGACTTCACCACACGCTCCCAGGAGACAGTAGCAGATGTTCTGGAGTTTGGTAACAGTTGGAAGGTCTCGTCGGGATGCCCTGATGCCAAGCTATCAACAGATCCCTGTACCAAGAACAGATACAGAGCAGCTTGGTCCCAGAGGCAATGTAGTATCATCACCAGTGTTACATTTCAGGACTGCCATTCAAAGGTAAACATTATATAGAAGAAAGTACTTTCTGAAATAGTACTATAATAAGCATGATTTATGTATATCTTAAGATGTAAATAGCCCTAATGTTTTTACATATGTTGTACAAAAGTATAAAATTAAATGATCTTCACATATAAGTCAACCTCAGCGTGAAACAATTAACTCACAAACTGTATTATTTAATCCAAGGTGGATCCTGGTCCATACTACGACTCATGTGTGAGAGATTCTTGTGCTTGTGACACTGGTGGGGACTGTGAGTGTTTCTGCACAGCTGTTGCTTCCTATGCAAAATCTTGCACTGAAGCTGGAGCCTGTGTGAGATGGAGAACTCCAAAACTATGCCGTGAGTACGACTACATGACCATCAAGAAACAAAACATCAGTAATTTAGTTACCACAAGTCAAGAAACTTGATTATTATAAAAATACAGTGAAATAGCAAAACATTAAGCATAACTTCCATAATGTAACTTTTTGTGTGACCAAATGTATCTCTTGCAGCTGTTTTCTGTGACTACTATAACTCCCCTGAAGGCTGTGAGTGGCATTACAAACCTTGTGGCGCAGACTGCATGAAAACCTGCCGGAATCCTTCTGGGAACTGTTCTGCTCTCATCACTGGCCTGGAAGGTATGATTGAATTG
>JACEEU010000977.1:0-33843 GCA_016630915.1 Callionymus lyra
GGGTCAAACATAGCAGACAAATTGTCTGCAGTATCGGCTGAGATGACACGCCTCTGAGACCTAACTTTCAAAGGCTTAGGTTCAGGGATGAAGTCCAGGTTAAACAAGACAAGAGAATGATCACTCAGATGAACATCATGTACAGATACATTAGAAATGTCCAGGCCAAGAGTAAAAACTAAGTCTAAAATGTGGCTTTTTTGATGAGTGGGTTCAGAAACATGTTGCTCAAAATTAAAGGCTTCTGTTAAAGTTATTTAGCAGAACAAGATGTGACGTCATCAACATGAAGATTATAGTCTCCAAGAATAAGAACAGATTCCATTTGAATAATGGAAGATAAGAAGTCACTGAAATCTTTCAGAAAACAGTTTCTGGTCAGTTTTCTGCAGTGTTGAACAAGAGACATGTCTTTATCAAATACAACACCCAGGTTTCTCAGGCTCAGTTTGACAGACTGACTTAAGTCACCCAAGTACTGACTCAACCCTGGAACTTTATCATCAGGAGCAATCACCAGAGTTTCAATTTGGTCCACATTTAGCTGCAAAGTGTTTTCACTCATTGTTTGATTTCTAACAACAATTGACTAAGTTCAGCCTCTGGGGCTCAGTTGGATCAAAAGAGCAGTAGAGCTAGATGTCAGCAAAAACAAAGGACCCAGAACAGAACCTTGAGGGACTCCATACAACAGATCTGCCGATTCATACCTCATTTGATTGGCAGATATGTTGCGCACTTAGAACCATAAAGTAGATTCCAGGCGTGCATTGGTTTCGATGATTTTATTTCTCTGTAGACAGAAACACACAAACACTTGACTCTGCTGCTTCGCACATGCTCGCTCTTCATCGAATGACTCTAGAGCCGAACGGACCAATACTTAAATTTACACATATTATCAAACCTTCCATTCTCAGTCTAAAACGGATAAAACCGGAGTCCGTTTCCGTCGCTCCAACACGACGTCACCTCCGGGTCTTAATACTTTGCTTTATGGAGAAAAAAGGATCAATTCAGAGTGTACGGTCGTTTATTCACCGCTTCAAAACAAACAAACATGCAAACTTTTACGATCGATCGGACTCGCTCTTTGCCGGCAGCTGTACAGGTCGATAGCTCCGGGAAAGACGCTCCTGGGTTATGGGTCTTCTCTATATTTAAGGGAAAGTTTCCTGTCCAGGGGGCGTCTGTTCCGGGGCAGTGGTTCTTTGATGTTAGTTCCCGTCTTGAGTCACCTGGAGAGCAACCTTGCTTCCCTGTTGTGTGGGCGGATTCCTTTGTCTTCCAGCCCCCCTCTTTTGGGTGTGTTCCGTGTTGCCCTTTTGTTTCACGTCCACAGGTGTGAACAGAGCAGACAGACAGTCCTTCATTAAATCGCTGAATAATCTCTAGTCTGTTTCAAGCTACCCTTGAGACAGTGTATATCAGTATGAAAGTGAAATGTTGGTTGTGAATGTGTATTTAAACGTTTAAGCTCTTAGATGAGGCTAGTATTTTATACTCTATATTTTGATCATCTTTTTAGCATTAATTTAACTTATGGCGTATACGTATAGTGTAGAATAATTTCCAATCTAACAAGTCTCACCATAAACATTCACAACATTCTCACACATGCGCATACAATACATACTTGTAATTTAAATACATAACTTGTCACGGGTAACGCACAAACTCAGACGCGTCCTGTCAGTCTAACACACGAACAACTATCACACTTTCTGCGTATCACTGACATATTATTACCATTCGCGTCACTCTTATTAACTTTCTCGTACATTCACCCACCTGTAGACAGAAACACACAAACACTTCACTCGGCTGCTTCGCACATGCTCGCTCTTCATCGAATGACTCGAATGAGCCGCACGGACCCACAAAGACCCTAAAGCTGCCCATAGTGCCTGCTAAAGTTTAACTCACTGTCCCTGTCTAAAAATAGAAATACAATTGTTCTGCACACATGAATGACAAATTAACAAAACTCACAAAATAACATAAAATAATGAAAAATAAATAAATAATAAATAAACAAATAAGAAAGGGGTGCTCTTTCCATATGTAAATATTACTATTGCTCCACACTATTCTTTAATGCAGTTCTAATTTAAAAGGTTTCCGTCTCTCACAGTCTTAATACTCTTGACTGTGTCGAAGTTCACACTTCAGCCGCTAGGTGGCAACAGTGTAAACTCAAGACTAACATCGACGCCAGAAGAAGAAACCCACGTGACTCAGTGGTAAACAAAGGATCTTCACTCTCCTCCATTTTCTTCCACCAGAACACACCGAAGCAGCTCCAAACGGAGGACAATCCTGCAGGAGATGGAGACCATAATTGGTAAATTGAACTTTATACATGAACTAGTTCCACTTTTAGTTCACCAGCTTTAAAATGAATTAGTTCAGTTTATAATTCAGTATTTTCAGAAGTTCACGTCTCCAAGAATGAACTAGTTCATAGTTATTTTCTCTCTATATGTTGCTACGAGCTATTATTATTAAATTAGTGCCAAAGCACATATATAACCAAAGTCAACAATTATTATATCTATTTTAACATAAACACAGTAATCATATTTTACTGAGATATCAGAAAGTATTTTACATTTAGTTTGAGAAATCACAGGAATTTTAAGTTGTGTTTTTGTAATACTACTGTCGTGTCTCCAATAAGTTGAGGCTTTAGTGGGTTTTTATAACTGTTATGAAGTGAACACTTGGATGCTGTTTTCAAATGTGTGGATAAAATATCACTAGTTTGGCCTTTTTTTTTTTAAAGTACACGAAAGAATTTGATGAAACTTCCTGAGTCTATTCTTCAGTTAGTCTACTTCAGTCTAGATCAATTCCAGCCATGCTAAACTAGGGGTATTTTCTATACACAGTTAAAAACGGTACACATTGAGATTTAAAGGAACATTTTAAAACTTTTAAAATATTTCATAACATATCTTGAAAGTAAATGCAGTTTCTTTAATGGAAATATCTGGATTCATTCGTGAAATTTAACTATTACATGTTTCTATTACTTTTAAAGAGCTTCTTGTGTTTATGTTTTGTATGAGACTTCTGGCTCAGGCACAACCGTATTAAGCAAAGTATGCGCGCACGACACATTTAGCAGACTCTGGGTGTTGGCTTGATCGCTGTTGATATTCGTATATCATGTAATTCACGTCTAGTGTAATTTTGACGCATTAGTTCACGATACCTAAGCTTAAAAGTACCAGAAATATTCTCCAGTTGTGATAAAGAAGTGGTTTTGTTTAGTGACTTCGGCAAAACAAACAAGTATTTTTTTTCGAATCACTTAATAAGTGAACATTACTGTAGCCACTAGATGGCGTAAAACAAGTCAACTAATTTCATCTTTATAGACCAGAAGTTAACAGAACTTGGTTACAGGTTGATGTTTGGAAAATGTTACTTTCACTGGTTGATCCTGTGAGTCTCCTGTGATACTGAGGCAGTTCTTCAAGTCCTTCTCGTTCATCATCATAAATTCCTCCAGCTCGATCTAATTGGTCAGTGACTCAGGTGTGTTTGTGTCGCTGCAGATGTTCAGCAGCTGCTGGTGATCAAAGAAGAAGTTGAGGAACAGAAGTGCAGCTTCAGTCTGATTAAGGAGGAACATGAACTCATTAAAGAAGAAGTTGAGGAACAAAGTCGCTTCAGTCTGATAAGGAAGAACATAAACAAAAACTCATTGAGGAAGAAGGTGCTGAAAATATACAAAAAGAAAAAAATGCCTCCCAGTTCTTCCACACTCCTGTTGATGTGAAGAATGAATATGATGATGACACCAACAACCTGACTCCACAAATGAAGGCAGAAGATGATGGAGACAACTGTGGAGGACCAGAACCAGCCAGCTACTTGCATACACCTCTCCATCCTGACCACCAGAGGGGGCTGTCTTCTGAATCTGACACTGATGACAGTGAAGACTGGAGAGAAACCAGTAACACTCAGTCAGGTTCAAACTCTGTGGAGAATCCAAAAGTTCATGCAGAGAGAGTGATCAGAAATCACTGATCTGCTCTGGATGTGGGAAGAAATGTTCTTCAAAATCTGGTCTGACCTATCACAGAAAAGTCTGCGGACGAGAACCTTGTCGTTGTTCTCATTGTGGAAAATGTTTTGGAAAGAGAAGTAATCTGAAGGATCACATGAGAATTCACTCAATAGAAAAGGCTTTCACCTGCACGGTGTGTGGTAAATCCTATAGTCAGAGTTGCACTCTATTGACACACATGAGAACTCACACAGGAGAAAAACCCTTTACCTGCTCTCATTGTGGTAAATGTTTTACTCAGAGTGGGAATCTGAAGAAACACATGAGAACTCACACAGGAGAAAAACCTTTTACCTGCACGTTTTGTGGTAAATCCTATAGTCAGGGTGGAAATCTGAAGCAACACATGGTAAGTCACACAGGAGAAAAACCTTTCTCCTGCTCTCAGTGTGGTAAATCTTATACTGAGAGGGGGACTTTGAAGAAACACATGAGAAGTCACACAGGAGAAAAACCTTTCACCTGCACGTTGTGTGGTAAGTCCTATAGTGAGAGTGGGACTTTGAAGAAACACATGAGATTTCACACAGGAGAAAAACCTTTCGTCTGCTCACAGTGTGGCAAATCATTTACTGAGAGTAGGGATCTGAAAACACACATGAGAATTCACACTGGAGAAAAACCCTTTACCTGCTCTCATTGTGGTAAATGTTTTACTCAGAGTGCACATCTGAAGAAACACATGAGAATTCACACAGGAGAAAAACCTTTTACCTGCTCGCAGTGTGGTAAATGTTTTACTCAGAAATGTGATCTGAAGAAACACATGAGAACTCACACCGGAGAAAAACCTTTCTCCTGCTCTCAGTGTGATAAAACTTTTAAACAGAAATGGAATCTGAAAAAACACATGAGCATTCACGAGTGAGAAAATCATCTGCTCGCACTCTGGTCATTGTTTTTATCATCTTTTAGATATGAAGTGAAATCCTTCATGTTGTTTTTGCTGTTAACCGAAAGACCAAAGTTCTGTTTCACGACTACCTTGGTATGCAGACCCCCCCCCCAGGAGTCTTCTAGCATCAAAAGCCCGGCCAAGGTCCACACATGGCCACAGACCAGCATGGCCAGAAGAGCAGAATGACTAGATGACCTTCAGAGTATTAAATGTATTTTTCTTGTTCAATAAAATACTTTCAGGTAAAGAGACGCCAAAGTAGGAAGTCACATGAAACATATATTTCCAAATATAAAAGTGTTTTGATGTTTATATGCTGTTTGAAAATAAATGTGGGGGTGAGGAATCAGATGTTACCCACCAATCAGGAGCACGATTGGATGGCTTTAAAGAGGACTGCATGATTCAAATCACTCTCTTGACCCTTTTGCCTTCATCCTCTTGACTCTTCCCTCCCGTTTCTGACTCCTGCCTCCTTCCTGCAACTTGGTGAGAGGAGCGCCCAGCTGCTTACCTTCTCAAGACGCAAGCAACCTGCACACCTTCAAGCTCCAGCACCCAGCCAAGTGTGGCTGAATCTCTCTGGCTCCACCAAGCAACCGAACTGCTATTCCAGAAAGATCCGTGAGTCAAAGACTTGTAAAGCCTCGAGCAGAGTAAAGATATGTCTCTGGTTGGTAACGCCAACACGGTCAAGGAAGATCTTTGCCAGCCTGCAGCAAAGGACCAGGGCCGGACCTAAGAAGACCTGACATCACTGGATCCAGGGCCTTCATTCATGCTTCTCCTGCTCATCCTCCTCACCTCAACCTCCTCGTCATCATCACGCCTTCCTCTCTCCTGAAACTGTAACATTGTCACTCTTGCATTGATTGATGTGTTGGGATTTTTCTAATTGATCAGAGGCAGCAAGATTAGCTTAAGATAAGTCTTAAAGCTTTCCCAGAAGTTGACAATTATCAAAGCCTTCAAGTCTGTTACTTCCTGAGTAATTAATATTGTTCCTTCCATGATATCAAAGCAAGCATCATCATTTCATTACATTGTTCTTAACTGTTCTCCCTTTTCCCTTTATTTCTTTCAATAAATCCCATAAAAAGTACGTCAGTTGCCTTTACAATTTTTCATATTTTTGTATAATCAATTTAAGAGCCTCTTTCTCAGTAAAGAACATTAATAACAAGTAGTAACTTCAGTTAATGAGATTGATTCAAACTAGTGTTTCATAATTAATTAATAATGCCAATTAATTATTATCCAAGTAAATTTAATAGTATGCAAGTCATTTTTATTTGTATAGCGCTTTTCCAGACCAGGGTCACAAAGCTCTTAAACAATCGCAAGCGCAAAAAGAGAGGAAGATCGTTCCAAAGCTTAGGAGGTGACATAGCTCATATGGTAGAGTGGTTGCCTGCAGTCCAAAAGGTTGCAGGTTCAATCCCAGCTCCAGACAAGCTTGTGTCGTTGTGTCCCTGAGCAAGACACTTCAGCCTGATTGCTCCTGATGGTGAACTTGGCGCAAGTGTGCAGCCTACTCCCATCAGTATGTGTGAATGGTTAAATTTCCCCTCGCGGGACTAATAAGGGATTCTAAAAAAAAAAAAAGGAGCAACAGCCTGGAAGGATTTCTCTCCTCGGGTCCTGAACCGTGTGCGTGGAACCATCAGTAGATTCTGATCCACAGACCTCAGAGCCCGAGCTGGGGTGTAAGTCTGGATCAGATCACTGATGGAAGGTCTGACCATGAATAGATCTGAAAGTAAGAATCAGAATTTTAAAGTTGATCCTGGAAGAAACTGGAAGCCAGTGAAGAGTTTTAAGGATCGGAGAAATGTGAGTTCTTCTACTTGAGCGGGTCAGAATTCTCACTGCAGAGTTCTGAATCAACTGTAGGCGAGACAGATCCTTCTTGTTAAGACATGAAAACAAACTGTTGCAATAGTCCAGGCGAGAAGACACAAACGCATGGATTATAAGATCCAGATCATGTTCCGACAACATTTTCCTAAGTTTAGAGATTTTTCTCACTTGAAGAAAACAGTTTCTGGTCAGTTTTCTGCAGTGTTGAACAAGAGACATGTCTTTATCAAATACAACACCCAGGTTTCTCAGGCTCAGTTTGTCAGACTGACTTAAGTCACCCAAGTACTGACTCATCCCTGGAATCTTATCATCAGGAGCAATCACCAGAGTTTCAATTTTGTCCACATTTAGCTGCAAAGTGTTTTCACTCATTGTTTGATTTCTATCAACAATTGACTAAGTTCAGCCTCTGGGGCTCAAGTTCAGCAAAAACAATAAAGGACCCAGAACAGAACCTTGAGGGACTCCACGCAACAGATCTGCCGATTCAGACCTCATTTGATTGGCAGATACACTAAAACTGCGCCCAGAAAGGTAAGATGAGAACCATTCTAGCACAGACCCAGACAGTCCCACTTCATCCCTCAGTCTACTTAGCAGGATCTGGTGATCAACTGTGTCAAAGGCTGAGGACAGATCCAAGAGAACCAGAACAGTGGATTTACCAGAGTCAGCCGACATCATGATGTCACTGGACACTTTCAGTAAAGCTGTCTCCGTAGAGTGATGTTTACGGAAGCCAGACTGAAACTTCTCATGGATGTCGCTCTGATCCAGGAACAAGGACAGCTGCTCAGACACCACCTTCTCCAAGATCTTGGACAAGAAAGGGAGCTTAGAAATAGGCCTGAAATTACTGAGGTCAGTTGGGTCTAAGCCTGTTTTTTTGAGCAGAGGCTCCACAATGGCATGTTTAAATGCATTGGGAAAAACCCCTGTGGAAAGGGAGAGGTTCACCATATTGGTAACCCAGGGGCCAATTACATCAAATACTTTGATAAAAAGCCTACAAGGAAGGACGTCATCTGAGCAAGAGAAGGTTTCATCTTGTTCACTAGTGTCGAAATATCAACCAAAGATACAGCAGTGAAGGAAGACCAAGAGGAGGAGAGGGACTCAGAGACAGTAGGGGTTCCCTAACAAAGGGGGAGAGATTTTCTCTTTGATCAATTTAATTTTGTCAATGAAAAATCTCAACAATACATTGATGTCAGCTTCACAGAAGACAGGCGTGATTTGAGGAGCAGGAGACACGAGAGAATTAATCGTGTCAAACAACACATTGGGGTTTTGCTTATTTGCTGCTACCAGTTTTCTGATGTAATCAGATCTAGCAGTTTCTACCATCTCATTGTAAGAAGTCATCAGATCCCTGAGGTGAAGTCTATGTACCTCAAGTTTAGTGGACTTCCAGAGACGCTCAGTCTTTCGACAAAGTCTCTTCAGACTCAGGAGATTCATTTGTCCAAGGGCACTGTTTTTTCTGAATTTTCAAGTTTGATTGAACAGGTGCCACTTGATCCAGTATTTCAACACAATGATCAGTGAAACAGTGAATCAAACTGTCCATGTCTGGGCAGTCATCAAAGGAAAGAGGGTCAAACATAGCAGACAAATTGTCTGCAGTATCAGCTGAGATGACACGCCTCTGAGACCTAACTTTCAAAGGCTTAGGTTCAGGGATGAAGTCCAGGTTAAACAAGACAAGAGAATGATCACTCAGATGAACATCATGTACAGATACATTAGAAATGTCCAGGCCAAGAGTAAAAACTAAGTCTAAAATGTGGCTTTTTTGATGAGTGGGTTCAGAAACATGTTGCTCAAAATTAAAGGCTTCTGTTAAAGTTAAAAGTTATTTAGCAGAACAAGATGTGACGTCATCAACATGAAGATTATAGTCTCCAAGAATAAGAACAGATTCCATTTGAATAATGGAAGATAAGAAGTCACTGAAATCTTTCAAGAAC
Organism: Callionymus lyra; assembly: GCA_016630915.1. Lineage (NCBI taxonomy): Eukaryota > Metazoa > Chordata > Actinopteri > Syngnathiformes > Callionymidae > Callionymus > Callionymus lyra. The sequence goes on from JACEEU010000977.1 coordinate 8,813, forward strand.
ACCGCCGGAGGAGCAGGCGGGCGGTAGATTGACACACAATAGAAAGGTCTTGTAGAACCAACCAAGATCATCTGAGACTCAAAAGAAGTGAATTCCTGTGTCTGAATCACTTTGCAAGAACAACTCTCCCTAAAAACTGTAGCAAGACCTCCCCCACGACCAGAGAGGCGAGGCGTCCCCAGGACAGCGCTCCAGCTGTGGAGGACACCATCAGAGACTGCTTTGAAACAACAGACTGGGATGTGCTACTGAAGTGTCATGGTGAAGACATCGTGGGTCAGACACACTGTCTAAAGGATTATTTAAATTTCTGCTCGGACGTTGTCGCCCCTACTAAGACTGTCCGCTGTTACCCTAATAATAAACCATGGGTAACAAAGGAGGTCAAGGATGTCCTTAACAGGAAGAAAGTGGCATTCAGGAGCAGGGACAGGGACGCCATGAGATCAGCTCAGCAGGAGGTGAAGCGATGCTTGAGGGAGGCAAAGGACACCTACAGGAGGAGGTTGGAGGAGAAGCTGAGCCGAGAAGAAATAAGAGAGGTCTGGGATGGTGTTAAAACCATCACTGGACACAAGACCAAGGCCTCGCTGTGGACACGGTGGAGGAGGCAAACGGACTAAACAACTTTTTCAACAGGTTTGAGCAGGTCACCTCACCCTCACTGCTGCCCGCTTCAGGACCTGCCCCACCTTCTTGTGCCCCCTCAGCTCCACACAACCACTTCCAAGCTTCACCTCACTCCAGGTACACGATGTCCTTCGGAGGATTAATCCAGGGAAGGCTGCTGGTCCTGATAAGGTGTCTGCTCGACTCCTAAAGACCTGCGCTGCTGAACTAGCTGAGCCACTATAGCATATCTTCAACCTCAGTCTACGGCTGGGGAAAGTACCAACTCTGTGGAAGACTTCCTGTATCGTTACAGTCCCGAAAAATATCATCTACACTTCAGACTTCTGCTACAACTCAGAGCTGAGTCTCGTCCAGAAGTATGCTGACGACACTGCCATTGTTGGATGCATCAGGGACAACAGCGAAGATGAGTACAGGAGTCTAATACGTGACTGGAGTGAGAGGAACTACTTGCAGCTGAACACCTCAAAGACCAAGGAGCTGGTCTTGGACTTCGGGAGGTCCAGGACATAGCCACGTCCAGTGTCCATCAGAGGCGATGAGGTGGAGATAGTTGATAACTATAAGTACCTCGGTGTGTGGATGGACAGTAAACTGGTCTGGTCCTGCAACACAGACCATGTATATAAGAAAGTTCAGAGTAGACTGTACTTTCTGAGGAGGCTTCTTCAAGAAGCTCCTCTGCATGTTCTACCAGTCTGTGGTGGCCAGTGTTCTATGCTGTGGTGTGTTGGGGTGGAAATGTGTCCAAGAGGAGTGTCAACAGGTTGGACAGGTTGATCAGGAGGGCTGGCTCTGTGGTTGGAATGAAGCTGGACTCACTGGTGACAGTTGCTGAGAGAAGATCATTGAACAAACTACTGTCCATCATGGATAATGACAGTCATCCTCTGAACACTGTCATCAGTGAGCAGAGAAGCAGAATGAGTGCACGAATGCTCCTTCCCAGGTGCAAAACAAATTAGTGTTGTGTCGTTCGAAAGAACGAATATTTTGAGTGAACGTACTGAACCGAATCACTTCATGAAGTGATTCGTTCCTTTCTCAGTTCAGTTGAACTCACTCAGCCGCGATGTGGGAGGGATTCTGTGACTCGCTGAATCCTCGGCGTCAGCGAGCGACGCAGCAAACAAGGATTTCTTATTTTAATTTTTTTTTACTTAAACGAGGCCTTTTTAATGTATTGTTGATTTCATTTAAGTTTATATTACATTTTATTATTATTATTATTTTTGTTTTATTTTGACTGAACCAGGATTCTCATCCGGTGATTCTATTCCGGTGATTCTCATCCGGGATTCGAGAAAGATTCGTTCAGTGAAAAGTATTCTCTTCCGGTGATTCTATTCCGGTGATTCTCACCCGGGATTCGAGAAAGATTCATTCAGTGAAAAGGATTCTCTTCCGGTGATTCGTGTGTCAGGGATTCGGTCAGTGAACGAGGATTCAAGTTCGGCTGTGAACACACCTCAAGATCTTCTATATTTTCTAAATCCTCACGAATGTCAATGGTCCTTGTCCGTGAACGCACCGGGCGTCTTTTTTTTTCTTCTTTTTTTTCTTGCATTGTCCCTCAAGTGCAGTGAATGGTAACTTCGGGTCTGAATCATTAAACCTAGTAACGGATTGTTTGGCTGCGTTCAGGAAGTAGATAAATTGCAGTCAGGACCCCATAAGCACCCAATTAGTGATTTGATGAATGAACGAACTGAACAAATCTTTTGAACGAATAATTTTAATGAACTGATTCTAGGGATTCAGTACACTCAAAAGAACTGTTGATCCCATCACTAAAACAAATAGACGCAAGGACTCATTCATTCCTCGGGCTACTAAATTGTACAATTCAAAGTTCGGGAGCAGGAGTGGAGTAAAAGTATCAGGATGTTCTGTTCTATGTTAGTCTTTGTTATTTTTCTTTGATCTATGTTCTTTATCTTTAGACTTATCATCTTGTTCTTTCTCTTTATTTCTCTTTGTTCTTGTTCTTATTTTATTTTGATTTTTTTTTTAATGAAAAATTGCTGTATTTGCTGTGGCTATTGGAAATAAACAATTTCCCGAAGGAGACCTCCTGAGGGATCAATAAAGTTCTACCTTACCTTACCTTAAGAAACAGCTCATGATATATATTTATCTTGAGAATTCGTCTGTTTCAATTTTTTTTTTTTAAATGTCAGTATCATAAAAAACATGTCACTGCCGGAGCATTAAGACTTTCTTCTTTACTGTCAACGTCTATCACTAAACACATCACCTCTGCTTCTGATGTCATCTTGTCATCATCCTACTGCTTAAACCATCTGTTACAGAGGGTTCCTGCCAGGGCCGGGTCTAGACAGGCATGTATGAGGGGGCAGCCACAAATCTTGAGAGGGCATTGTGCCAGGCCCCCTCTTGCCCCTGCCTAGACCCGGCCCTGGTTCCTGCTCCTGTGAACATTTAAGTCTGGGATTCTTTCATATCCTTTTAAACAGTTTTATTTGTTTTACTAATTTAAAGTAAATTTATTCTTTAATGCAGTTCTAATTTAAAAGGTTTCCGTCTCTCACCGTCTAAATACTCTTGACTGTGTTGAAGTACATATTTCAGCCGCTAGATGGCAACAGTGTAAACTCAAGACTAACAACGACGCCAGAAGAAGAAAACCACGTGACTCAGTGGTTAACAAAGGATCTTCACTCTCCTCCATTTTCTTCCACCAGAACACACCGAAGCAGCTCCAAACGGAGGACAATCCTGCAGGAGATGGAGACCATAAATCCAGGTACACACTTATATTTCTATTCAAGGTGGAATAATGACATTGTTCATACGTTGTGTACGTCATTAATATGACGCAGTGTGGATCATGATGTCATGGAGTCAGACTTACAAATATAAGAAGTGAAAATAGCATCTTAATCCGCTGTTCATACTAAAACATACAACTGTGATTTTCTTCAGTGTTGGGAAAGTTTACTTTCTACGTGAACTAGTTCAACTTTTGGTTCACCAGTTTTAAAGTGAATCGGATCATCGTTCATAAATTCTTCCAGCTCGATCTTCTTCAGCTTCTGGTCTCTCAACCGATCACTTGGTCATTTTCTTCTTTGATCTGCTCCTTCAGAGGTCACCACAGCGAATCAACCTCCTCCATCTAACCCTGTTCTCTGTATCCACCTCTCTCACTCCAACCAACTTCATGTTTCACTACCTCCATAAACCTCCTCTCTGGTCTTCCTCTAGACCTTCTGCCTGGCACTTCCAACCCCAGCATCCTTCTACCAATATACTCACTATCTCTGTACATGACAATCTCATTCTCTCTGAACTTATCTCCAAAACATCTCAGATGTTCCTGTGATTAAGGTAAGGTGAGGTAAAACTTTATTGATCCCTTGGGAGAATCCTTCGGGAAATTGTTTTTTTCCAGTAGCCAATACAAACAGCATTTTTTTATATATAAAAAAATAAATAAAAATAAAATAAGAACAAGAGAAATAAAGAGAAAGAACACAATTACACAATCTAAGTCTAAAGACAAAGAACATAGATCAAAGAAAAACAACAAAGACAAAGGATAGAAATAGAAAATAGAAAACGTTTATTCATCCCCAGAGGGGAAACACACTTTTACAACAGCAGCAGCAGGACAATGAAAATAAAGTGCATGGAAAAAAAGAAATAGTAAAAGAGATAATAAAATAAAATTAAACGATCTTAAAAATATACAAATTATTTACAGTATTAGAAAATTAGCACTATTAACAGAATAAAGTAAAGTAAAGTAAAAAATAAAATAAAGTAAAATAAAAACAAAATATAAAAACACACGAGAAGAGAAACACACTACGGATTAGCATCAGGATATTTAAAGTAGAGAGTTAAATATCCTGACACCAGTTGGGATGAAGGACCTTCTATAACGCTCCGTCCTACACTGGGGGTGCCTGAGCCACTGAAGGAGCTGCTCCTCCACGGTCAGGTGCAGTGGGTGGAGAGTGTTGTCCCTGATGGAGGATAGTCTGGAGAGTGTCCTCCTCTCTCCCACCTCCTCCACCGAGTCCAGCGAGCAGCCCAGGACAGAGCCGGCCCTCGTGACCAGCCTGTTCAGTCTCTTCCTGTCCCGGTCCGTGCTGCTGCTCCCCAGCAGACCACAGCGTAGTGGATAGCAGAGGCTACCACGGAGTCATATAAGGTCCTTAATAGTGGTCTGCACACTCCGAAGGACCTCAGTCTCCCCAGGAGGTGGAGGCGACTTCGGCCCTTCTTGTACAAGGCGTTGATATGTGTAGACCAGTTCAGTTTATTGTTCAGGTGAACACCCAGGTATTTGAAGCTGTCCACCAGCTCAATGTCCGAGCCCTGGATGCTCACCGGTTGATGTGGTGGGGACTTTTTCCTGAAGTCAATCACCATCTCCCTTGTCTTGGGTCTTGCTCTCACACCAGTCGACAAAGTCCTTGATGACTGACCTGTACTCCAGCTCGCCCCCCCCCAGACACGCAGCCCACAATGGCCGAGTCGTCAGAAAACTTCTGGAGGTGACAGCTGCTGGAGTCATAGGTAAAGTCCGCCGTGTAGAGGGAAAAAAGGAAAGGTGACAGCACTGTCCCTTGAGGTACCCCGGTGTTGCAGATGGTCCACACAGGAGGTCTTCCACTGGACCGGGACCTTCTCCAGTTTGAGGCTCAGGTTGAAGATGTGTGTGACCAGCTCACAGAGTTGATCAGCACAGTCCCTGAGCAGTCTGGGGCTGAGTCCATCTGGTCCAGCAGCTTTCCTGATCTTCAGTCGCCTTAATTCTCTCCTCACCTGTTCAGGTGTAACAGAGAGAGGTGGCTGTGGGGGGTTGGGCAGCTGATACAAAGACTACTCCAGATACTCTCACTCCACTCCTGCCCCCGAACTCAGAATTGTACAATTTAATAGCCCGAGGAATGAATGAGTCCTTGAGTCTATTTGTTTCGCATCTGGGTAGGAGCATTCGTGCTTCATCTGCTTCTCTGCTCACTGATGACAGTGTTCAGAGGATGACTATCATCATCATGATGGACAGTAGTTTGTTCAATGATCTCCTCTCAGCAACTGTCACCAGTGAGTCCAGCTTCATTCCAACCACAGAGCCAGCCCTCCTGATCAACCTGTCCAACCTGTTGACACTCCTCTTGGACACATTTCCACCCCAACACACCACAGCATAAAACGCTGGCCACCACAGACTGGTAGAACATGCAGAGGAGCTTCTTGAAGATGTTAAATGATCGAAGCCTCCTCAGAAAGTACAGTCTACTCTGAACTTTCTTATATACATGGTCTGTGTTGCAGGACCAGTCCAGTTTACTGTCCAGCCACACGCCGAGAGGCAGCCGTTACTAACCAAAGAGAACCTCAACATCAGGGGTCTCCAAACCGGTCCTCAAAGGCCCGGGGTGGTGCAGGTTTTGTTCCAACCGATCAAGCATGTACAGTTTAACCAATGAGGTTTCAGCTTAAACAAGCAACACCCGACTGAAAATCAACTGAATAGATAGATAGATAGATAGATAGATAGATAGATAGATAGATACTTTATTCATCTCCTTAGAGAAATTCATGGTTCAGCAGCTCCAGAATATGTTACAAAGAGATAGAACACAGAGGCATGCAAGTTATGTACAGTCTAACATATACTGAAACATATGTATAAAAAGGAAAAAAATAATAGAATAAAATAAAAATAAAAATATTAAAAAAGTATATAAAACGTTAAAAAGAATGGGATGAGTCCGTGTCATGTGTGATGCAGGTTGAAGAGTCTGATGGCATGGGGGAGGAATGATCTCCTCAGTCTTTCAGTGGAGCATGACATTGACAGCAGTCTGTCACTGAAGCTGCTCCTCTGTCGGTCTATGGTGCTGTGAAGGGGATGCTGTGGATTGTCTATGATGGACAGGAGCCTGTTGAGTGTGCGTCGCTCAGCTATGGATGTCAGACTGTCCAGTTCTGTGCCTACAACAGAGCCTGCCTTCCTTATTAGTTTGTCCAGGTGTGAAGCATCCTTCTTCTTTAGACTGCCCCCCCAGCACACCACTGAGTACAGGAGGGCACTCGCTACCACAGACTGGTAGAAGGTCTGTAGCAGCTTCCTGCAGACGTTGAAGGATGCCAGCCTTCTAAGGAAGTACAAGCGACTCTGTCCTTTCTTGCACAGAGCATATGTGTTGGTGGTCCAGTCCAGCCTGTCATCCAGCTGTACTCCCAGGTATTTGTAGGTGTGCACCACCTCCACACAGTCCCCCTTGATGAGAACTGGTTCTGGGTGCACCCTGGATCTCCGGAAATCCACAACCATCTCCCTGGTCTTGGTGGTGTTTAGGAGCAGATGATTGTTGTCACACCATTTGACAAAGTCCTGGATGAGCTCCCTGTACTCGTCCTCCTCTCCGCTCTTGATACAGCCAACTATGGCTGTGTCGTCCGCAGTGTGTCAGACCTGCATTCCCCCAATCTCACATACTGGGGTCGGCCGGTCAGGTAGTCGCTTATCCAGGTAACTGGGTGTGAATCCACTCCCATCCCCGACAGCTTGTCCCTCAGGAGCAGAGGCTGGATGGTGTTGAAGGCGCTGGAGAAGTCCAAAAAAGTAATTCTCACAGCACTGTTACCTCTGATCGGTGTTGCAGGAAGATGATGGCATCTTCCACTCCCACCTTTTCCCGGTAAGCAAACTGTAGGGGGTCAAGGGCGTGGCAGGTCTGTGGCCTAAGGTGATGAAGTACAAGGCCACAGGTCTGAAGTCGTTCATCTCTCCAGGATGGGGTTTCTTTGGGACTGGGATGATGCACGATGTCTTCCACTGCTGGGGAACCTTCCCCAGTCCCAGGCTCAGGTTGAAGATGTGCTGAAGGGGGTGACCCAGTTCCCGCGCGCAGGCCTTCAGTAGTCGAGGCGACACTCCATCTGGACCTGCAGCTTTGTTAGGGCGCAGCCTCCTCAGCTCTCCATGAACCTGAGCTGCTGTGATCGTGGGTAGTGTGGTGGGGGGTTGGGAGTTGTCCTCATCTGTGTTTGTGGAGTCTTGTGTGAGTTGGGGGCTGAGGTGAGGGGTGAGGGCATCTGCATTCAGAGGTGTGAGTGGGATGGGGTGATCAAACCTGTTAAAGAACTGGTTTAACTGGTTTGCCCTTCCCACATCGGTCTCCTTGGGGGCTTTCCTCTTGGAGCTGCAGCCAGTGATTGTTTTCATGCCCTCCCACACCTCCCTCATGTTGTTTTCCTGCATCTTTTGTTCAATCTTCCTTCTGTACTGCTCTTTGGCCTCTCTGAGCTGGACTCGGAGTTCCTGCTGTATCCGCTTGAGCTCCTGGGTGTCGCCATCTTTGAAGGCCCTCTTTTTCTACAACAACGTCCATACAGAAGTTGATATACTCAGTTGTGCAGTCAACCACCTCCTCAATGTTCTCATCATGGTATCCATGCAAAGCATCCCAGTCAGTGGTCTCAAAGCAGTCCTGTAGGGCCAGTTCAGCCTCAGGAGACCACTTCCTGAATGTGCGTGTGACTGTAGGCAGCCTCCGCACTCTTTGGATATAGTGAGGTTTTAACAGGACCAGATTGTGATCAGCTTTTCCCAGTGCAGGCAGGGGGGAGGCTGTGTATGCATCCTTCACGTTTGCATACATCAGATGTAAAGTCCTATTCCCCCCTGGTGTTACAGTCCACGTACTGGTGAAAAGCATTCAGTGTTTTGTCCAGAGTGAGATGATTAAAGTCCCTAGAGATTAACACAAGAGCCTCTGGATGCTGTGTTTGTAGTTCAGCCACAGCGCTGTGGATGACGTCCGCGTCAGCCCGCGGAGGAATGTAAACCATGACAACAATGGCGTGGCTGAACTCCCTGGGCAGGTAATACGGTCTTTCCATGCGTTTGTTTCTTCTCGTCTGGACTATTGTAACAGTTTGTTTTCATGTCTTAACAAGAAGGATCTGTCTCGCCTGCAGTTGATTCAGAACTCTGCAGCGAGAATTCTGACCCGCTCAAGTAGGAGAACTCACATTTCTCCGATCCTTAAAACTCTTCACTGGCTTCCAGTTTCTTTCAGGATCAACTTTAAAATTCTGGTTCTTATTTTCAGATCTATTCATGGTCAGGCTCCTCCTTACATCACTGATCTGATCCAGCCTTACACCCCAGCTCGGGCTCTGAGGTCTGTGGATCAGAATCTACTGATGGTTCCACGCACACGGCTCAGGACCAGAGGAGAGAAATCTTTTCAGGCTGTTGCTCCTAAGCTTTGGAACGATCTTCCTCTCTCTTTGCACTTGATGGAGTCTACTGACTCCTTTAAGAAACATCTTAAGACGTTTCTATTTGTTCAGGCTTTTCCTTGAATTTCTCGAACTCCTGTGTTGTTCTCAGTATTATCTTGATCTTTAAAGTATGTACTTTTTTGAGTATTGTTTTGATTGTCTAAGAGCTTTGTGACCCTGGTCTCAAAAAGCGCTATTTAATAAATATTACTTACTTACTTACTTAAACTTACCGCCAGGAGTTCAACGTCCCTGCAGCAGGTGGAGATTTTAATCCTCACATGTCCAGGGTTACACCATCGTTTGTTTACATACAGCGGGAGTCCGCCTCCTTTGCACTTTCCACAGGCTCTTGTGTCTCTGTCCGCTCCGACTGCGCTGAACTCAGGTAGCTCCACGTTAGCATCTGGGATGCTATCCGTTAGCCAAGTTTCAGTTATGCACAGTAAACTGCACTCCCTGTAGATCTTGATGTTCTTTGTCAGCGCAGCCAGTTCGTCGATCTTGTTTGGTAGTGAGTTCACATTCCCCATGATCATAGAAGGTACCGGATGTTCTGTAAAAAAAATGTATGAGTAACATACAATAAAATAAATTACTCTTTCATTAAAGTGGGAATATAAAAATGTTATAACTTAAGTGTTCATGATCCAAATCATCTAATTTTAAACCCTAAGAACCAGGTTTACAACAGGGCATTAAAATGTGTAAAGCTTTTAACTCCTTGGTTACTCTCGTCTAGTGAATTTGTATAAAAGAAAAATGTTACTATATATTTTTTGGAATGCATTACACTGACGTGTGCATAACCAACTAGGAGGATACCCTGGGGCCCACCCAGAATACATCTCAATGACTGGTTAGATATGAGAGGGCCAGGTTATTGAGGGACTTGTAGGTGAGGAAGAGAACCTTGTATTGTATGAGGTATGTGACAGGGAGCCAGTGTAGGTCTTTGAGGACGGAGTGATGTGGTTTCTGAAGCGGGTGTGGGTGAGCAGACGAGCAGCAGAGTTCTGGATATATTGTAGTAGGAGAGTCTGGAGGTAATGAATGTGTATGAAGATTTGAACAGTGGAGGAATTGTATGACAATATTACGAGATGTGTAATAACTGTAAAAAATAATCATGGACTTGTGTATTTCAAATGTATAACAAGTCCACTGACACAACACCAACAAGAGTTCATTCATAATTGATTGGTCAGTGACTCATGTGTGTTTGTGTTCCTGCAGATGTTCAGCAGCTGCTGGTGATCAAAGAAGAAGTTGAGGAACATCAGTGCAGCTACAGTCTGATTAAGGAGGAACAAGAACTTACTATTATTAAAGAAGAAGTTGAGGAACAGAAGTGCAGCTTCAGTCTGATTAAGGAGGAACATGAACTCATAAAAGAAGAAGTGGAAAAAATACAAGACGTAGAAAAAAATCCCTCCCAGTTCTTCCACACTTCTGTTGATGTGAAGAATGAATATGATGATGACACCAACAACCTGACTCCACAAATGAAGGCAGAAGATGATGGAGACAACTGTGGAGGACCAGAACCAGCCAGCTACTTGCATACACCTCTCCATCCTGACCACCAGAGGGGGCTGTCTTCTGAATCTGACACTGATGACAGTGAAGACTGGACAGAAACCAGTGACACTCAGTCAGATTCAAACTCTGTGGAGAATCCAAAAGTTCATGTCAGTGAGAAGAAAGATGATCACAAATCACTGATCTGCTCTGAATGTGGGAAGAAATGTTCATCAAAATCTGGACTGATAAATCACACAAAAGTCTGCTGTCGAGAACTTTTTAGTGGTTCGTTTTGTGGAAAATGTTTTGAAAAGAGAAGTAATTTGAAGGATCACGTGATAATTCACACACTAGAAAAGTCTTTCACCTGCACGTTGTGTAGTAAATCTTTTACTCAGGTTGGCATGCTGAGGACACACATGAGAACTCACACAGGAGAAAAACCTTTCATCTGCTCTCTGTGTGGTAATTGTTACGCACACGCAGATAGATTAAGAAAACGTATAACACGCACAGGAGAAAAACCTTTCGTCTGCTCACAATGTGGAAAAACATTTACTCAGAGTAGGTATCTTAAAAGACACATGATAATTCACACAGGAGAAAAACCTTTTACCTGCACGTTGTGTGGCAAATCATTTGCTGAGATTTGGGATCTGAAGAAACACATGAGAACTCACACAGGAGAAAGACCTTTTGCCTGCTCGCAGTGTGGTAAATGTTTTACTCAGAGTGTACATCTGAAGCAACACATGGTAATTCACTCAGCAGAAAAACCTTTCTCCTGCGCTCAGTGTGGTAAATCTTATTCTGAGAGTTGGAATTTGAAGAAACACATGAGAACTCACACAGAAGAAAAACCTTTCACCTGCTCTCAGTGTAATCAATCTTATACTGAGAGTTGGACTCTGAAGAAACACATGAGAACTCACACAGGAGAAAAACCTTTCTCCTGCACTCAGTGTGATAAATCTTATACTGCGAGTTGGAATCTAAACAGACACATGATAATTCACACACGAGAAAAACCTTTTCCCTGCACGTTGTGCGGCAAATCATTTGCTGAGATTGGACATCTGAAGAAACACATGGTAATTCACTCAGCAGAAAAACCTTTCTCCTGCGCTCAGTGTGGTAAATCATATTCTAAGAGATGGGATTTGAAGAAACACATGAGAATTCACACAGGAGAAAAACCTTTCTCCTGCACTCAGTGTGATAAATCTTATACTGCGAGTTGGAATCTGAAGAAACACATGAGCATTCACGAGTGAGAAAATCATCCGCTTGCACTTTGGTTATTGTTCTTATCATCTTTTAGATGGATAGATAGATCAACTTTATTGATCCCTCTGGAGGTTTACTTCAGGAAATTGTTTTTCCAGTCAGCACACAGCAAAGCAGACGATAGATTCATAAAAAAACAACAGTCCAAAGTCCTTGTTCGCCCACTGTTTTAGAGTTTAAAGAGACACATATCTCAGTGGTTCCATTGCAGAATAATAGTGAAGGAAACCTGTTTGAAATAAAGTATGTTTATCACATTAACTTAACCACATTTACTTTAATAAAACTGTATAATGTTGTCTTTTGCATGTGTGAAGGATGAATTTAAGTTTTAAGCAAAGATGTCTCTGTGCAAGTTACTGGACTGAAGCTTATGTTTTAGGGAGACCATTGGAGTAACAACTGTAGTGAAATCTTCTATGTTGTTTTTGCTTCCACTATAAACAAAGGTTCTGGTTTATGACTTTGGAATGCAGACCCGGCCAGCCAGTCTCCATACATGACCGGAGAAAACCAGAATAGACCGATGACTTTTAGCGTATTAAATGTCATTTTCTTGTTAAATAAAATATTTTCAGATACAGATAAGCCAAAGAAGAAAGTCACATGAACTGTATAACCAAACATAATTGTTTTGATGACTATATGCTGTTTGAACATACATCTCAATATTGTGTTTTCATAATATGTAATGTTTGATATCATTCTTATCCTTAGAAAGAGCTGGTAAAGTTATGATAAGTTAGCATTTTATGTGAGCCTCAGATCTTCCAATAATGTCAAATAAAATAAGTTTCAAAGTCAATCAGAAGGACAAAGGACGTGGACCATCTCTAGCCAATGGGGGCTGAGGAATCAGATGTTTTAAGAGGAGCTGCTTAAAACAAATCACTCTTGACTTTCTTGCCCTTACACTCCTGACACACTTGTCACTCTTGGCTTCCCATCCTCTTTACCCCACCTTCTCCTTGCCGAGCTCGCCAGCCTGCTCGCCTGAACCTCTGGCTCCACCAAGCATACAAACTGCTCTTCCAGAGAAGATCCATGCGTCAAACACTTGTGATCTCTTGCACCGAATAAAGATATGTCTCTGGTTGGTTACGCCAACTCGGTCAAGGAACATTTTTGCCAGCCTGCAACAAAGAACCAGGGCCTGAACCAAGTAAGTAAGTAATTTTTATTTATATATCGCTTTTCCAGACCAGGGTCACAAAGCGATTAAACAATCAAAACAATATTCAATAAAGTATATACTATAAAGATCAAGAAAACTAATAACACAACAGGAGTTCCAGAAAATCAAGGAAAAGCCTGAACAAATAAAAACGTCTTAAGATGTTTCTTGAAGGAGTCAGTAGATCATCAAACCAGTTTCTTGAAAGAGTCAGTAGACCAAAAGAGGAAGGAGTCAGTGATCCATCCAAAAAGAGAGAGCTTAAGGGGCAACAGCCTTGAAGGATTTCTCTCCTCTGGTCCTAAACCGTGTGCGAAGAACCATCTGTAGATTCTGATCCACAGACCTCAGAGCCCGAGCTGGGGTGTAAGGCTGGATCAGATCAGTGATGTAAGGAGGAGCCTGACCATGAATAGATCTGAAGGTAAGAACCAGAATTTTAAAGTTAATTATGAAAGAAACTGGAAGCCAGTGAAGAGTTCTAAGGATCGGAGAAATGTGAGTTCTTCTACTAGAGCGGGTCAGAATTCTCGCTGCAGAGTTCTGAATCAACTGCAGGCGAGACAGCTCCTTCTTGTTAAGACATGAAAACAAACTGTTGCAATAGTCCAGGCGAGAAGATACAAATGCATGGATTACAAGCTCCAGATCATGTTGTGACAACATTTTTCTAAGTTCAGAGATTTTTCTCAGTTGAAGGAAACAGTTTCTGGTCAGTTTTCTGCAGTGTTGTACAAGAGACATGTCTTTATCAAATACAACACCCAGGTTTCTCAGTCTCAGTTTGAAAGACTTGAAAGTCACCCAAGTACTGACTCAACCCTGGAACCTTATCATCAGGAGCAATCACCAGAGTTTCAGTTTTGTCCACATTTAGCTGTAAAGTGTTTTCACTTATTGTTTGATTTCTAGCAAACTATTGACTAAGCTGTTCAGCCTCTTGGGCTCAGTTGGATCAAAATACACTAAAACTGCACCAAGAAAGATATGATTAGAACAATTCTAACACAGACCCAGACAGTCGCACTTTATCCCTCAGTCTTCTCAGCAGGATCTGGTGATCAACTCTGTCAAAGGCTGAGGACAGATCCAAGAGAACCAGAACAGTGAATTGACCCGAGTCAGCCGACATCATGATGTCACTGGACACTTTCAATAAAGCTGTCTCCGTAGAGCGATGTTTACGGAAGCCAGACTGAAACTTCTCATGGATGTCGCTCTGATCCAGGAACAGCTGCTCAGACACCCACTTCTCCAAGATCTTGGACAAGAAAGGGAGCTTAGAAATAGGCCTGAAATTACTGAGGTCAGTTGGGTCTAAGCCTGGCTTTTTGAGCAGAGGCTCATCAATGGCATGTTTAAATGCATTGGGAAAAACCCCTGTGGAAAGGGAGAGGTTCACCATATTGGTAACCCAGGGGCCAATTATATCAAACACTTTGATGAAGAGTCTACAAGGAAGGACGTCATCTGAGCAAGAGGAGGGTTTCATCTTGTTCAATAGTGCCGAAATATCACCCAAAGATACAGCAGTGAAGGAAGACCAAGAGGAGGAGAGGGGCTCAGATACAGTAGGGGTTCCAAACAAAGGGTGAGAGTTTTTCTCTTTGATCAATTTAATTTTGTCAAAGAAAAATCTCAGCAATGCTGTCAGCTTCACAGAAGACAGGCGTGATTTGAGGAGCAGGAGACACAATGTCAGTGTTTCCTGCCGCCAAGCCGTCTTCACTGTGGTCCCTGCAAACTGTCCTACTGTAAAGTTGCTACATATTCTTAATGTACTAATCTGCCATGATTCGATGATTTTGGCTGTTTCACTAATAATAGTTCAACTACTTTTGGTTGTTTAGCATTGTATGCCATAGTGCTAAATTCTTTTACTAAACCATTTGAACTGTGCTAATCTGACGATTGGACAGTCTCTGCTTTTGTTACTAAAATCTTAGCCTTGGCGAAAGATATTTGTTGTTGTTGCAGTTCATGCTGATGCTACGCTGGGGTGTGCAACCATCTTGCTGTGTTGGTCAATGATAAGCCAGTAGTTATTCTGTGCATAGTTGCATCTGTTGAATGTTATTGGTTAGATAGATAGATAGATAGATAGATAGATAGATAGATAGATAGATAGATAGATAGATAGATAGATAGATAGATAGATAGATAGATAGATAGATAGATAGATAGATAGATAGATAGATAGATATTTTATTCTTTTCCCCCCCCTTTCCCTTTTTTTTTTTTTTTTTTTTTTTTTTGTTTTTTTTTTTTTTTTTTTTTTTTGGTGCTGTGAAGGGGATGCTGTGGATTATCTATGATGGACAGGAGCCTGTTGAGGGTCCGTCGCTCAGCTATGGATGTCATACTGTCCAGTTCCGTGCCTACAACAGAGCCTGCCTTCCTTATTAGTTTGTCCAGGCGTGAAGCATCCTTCTTCTTTAGACTGCCCCCCCCAGCACACCACTGAGTACAGGAGGGCACTCGCTACCACAGACTGGTAGAAGGTCTGTAGCAGCTTCCTGCAGACATTGAAGGATGCCAGCCTTCGAAGGAAGTACAAACGACTCTATCCTTTCTTGCACAGAGCATCTGTGTTGGTGGTCCAGTCCAGCCTGTCATCCAGCTGTACTCCCAGGTATTTGTAGGTGTGCACCACCTCCACACAGTCCCCCTTGATGAGAACTGGTTCTGGGTGCACCCTGGATCTCCGGAAATCCACAACCATCTCCCTGGTCTTGGTGGTGTTTAGGAGCAGATGATTGTTGTCACACCATTTGACAAAGTCCTGGATGAGCTCCCTGTACTCGTCCTCCTTTCCGCTCTTGATACAGCCAACAATGGCTGTGTCGTCCGCAAATCTCTGCACATGGCAGAGCTCTGAGTTGTGCTGAAAGTCAGACGTGTACAGGGAGAACAAGACAGGAGAGAGCACAGTTCCCTGTGGCGCCCCCGTGTTGCTGACCATCGTGTCAGACCTGCATTCCCCCAGTCTCACATACTGGGGTCGGCCGGTCAGGTAGTCGCTTATCCAGGCAACTAGGTGTGAGGTGTGGTTGTGCAGTAGTTAAGCTAATGTCGTAAAGTTGTAGCAGTGCTAAAGTTCAGTGCTGGATTAACTGCTAATGCTTATCTACTTTGATTAGTTTGTTATTGTGTCATATACACAATTTATTTCCTTTTTGTTGCTTATCCCCATTTCACAAATAGCTTGTGCTTGTTCTGTAGGTGTTTTGAAATTGAATTGCTGATTTTTACACGTTTATTTCACTTCAATTCAGCTTAAAAGCTTCACCTGTTGTCCTAAGACCAAAGTCTAAAAATAGTGTGTCTAGTGGAATTTAAACATTCGAAACAGTGTGCACTAACAACGCTAAGAGAAACATTTTTTATTATAAGGTCTTATTTAAAGAAAGCTCAGTGATACAAATAAAAAAGAAAATATATGTTCGAGAAATGAATCGAATAGATAACTAAATAATTAGATTATTTTCAAACAAACAGCTAACTAATTGACGGACAATGCGTGCCAATAAATTAATAGTACAAGTTTATCCATAATTTAAGTCAACTCCAAATTCAATTCCTTGAATTCAGAAGGAAAACATTTTGACTATAATTGAGAATTAATTGATAACACTAAGACTTTTTTTAAAACCATATTTAAAGACTAAGAACTTAGTTATTAATTTCTTATTTGATCACATTTATAAAACTAAATTGACCATTTAATTAATAAACTAAGTAGTAGAACAAACAGAATCTTTAGTTAATCACAAATTTCTAAAGACAAAGATAGTTCGTATACAAAGCAAAAACAATACAACTAAAGAAACCTTGAACTTCTCTGACAAATTATTTACTAAAAATATCCAACTTTAATTGAATAATAACTGTGAGACTAATTGTCACGACAATTTGAACATACCTTAAACTGAATAAGAACACATTTATTTGTGCAGAAGTCTCGAATTCATCTGCTCGCAGTGTGGTATATGCTTTTCACGTTAACAAAGCCTGAGTGAACACATGCAAATTCATACTGGAGAAAAACCATATACCTGCTCTCAGTGTAGTAAATCATTTATTCAGAGAGGGTGTTTGAACAAACACATGATAATTCACACTGGAGAAAAACCTTTCATCTGCTCGCAGTGTGGTAAATGTTATTCATGTGTAGGTCCTTTGAGAAAACACATGAGAAGTCACACAGGAGTAAAACCTTTTACCTGCTCTCAGTGTGATAAAACTTTTAAACAGAGTGGGGCTCTGAAGAAACACATGAGCGTTCATTAGTGAGAAAATCATCTGCTCACACTTTGGTCATTGTTCTTATCATCTTTCACTCGGAGTGAGAGTTTGAAGAGACACATCTCAGTGGTTCCATTGCAGAATAATAGTGAAGGAAACGTGTAGAAATAAAGTATGTTTATAACATTTACTTAACCCCATTTTACATTAATAAAATTGTTTAATATTGTCTGTTGCATGTGTGAAGGATGAATTTAAGTTTTAAGCTAAAATGTCTGATACTGGACTGAAAAGTAATCCATTTGTTCGAAGCTTGTGTTTTAGGGAGACCATTGGAGTAACAAAATTTAAGACTTGCGAAACTGGGATGGAGATATAACAGTAACCTCAAAAGAAAATCCGATCGACGGGAGGAAAACATATATCTTATCGAGAGACTGTGTACTCAGTAGTTTAAGCCAGGGCAATCAGTTTTCAAACCCATCTGCTGTGGAACCCACTATACTCATTGTTTAGTTGCTGAATCTGTTTTTCTTTTCTACATTATAGTCTTACGTAAACTAAAAAGTTCTTGAAATAACTTTGACACTTAAAATAAAAGTAAACTGAAATTCTAATTGAAGAAAATAATGACCTCATGAATTTGAGTCTTTTGATTTCTTAAAGAAAGAACCAACCCATCCAGTTGATTCTGTGGTCTTTTCACCTCTTGGGGCTCATCATTCCACAACACGAGCAAATCCAAGCATGTTTCCTTTGTACATCCAAATAAATCTGGAATTCAGCGTAGATAATTCATCCCTTTCCCTGCCTCCATTTAAATATGTCAATCATATGTAGTAATGTTATATGCCTTATAAAAAAATAATTATTTTCAAGTTCAATTTAACTTTAAAATGGCCTCTAGGTAAAATTACCTGAAGAAAAGAGCACCACCCTTGTATTCTAGTCCAATGGAAACTATTAAATTTACGTGGATAATAATTAACTAATTGGCCTTATTAATTAATTATGAAACACTAGTTTGAATCAATCTCATTAATTGAAGTTACTGAGTAAGAGGCTCTTAAATTGATTATACAAAAATATGAAAAATTGCAAAGGCAACTGACGTACTTTTTATAGGATTTATTGAAAAGAAACAAAGAGAAAAGTGAGAACAGTTAAGAACAATGGAATGGAACGATGATGCTTGCTTTGATATCATGGAAGGAACAATATTAACTACTCAGGAAGGAACGGACTGGAAGGCTTTGATAATTGTCAACTTCTGGGAAAGCTTTACGACTTATCTTAAGCTAATCTTGCTGCCTCTGATCAATTAGAAAAATCCCAACACATCAATCAACGCAAGAGTGACAATGTTACAGTTTCAGGAGAGAGGAAGTCGTGATGATGACGAGGAGGTTGAGGTGAGGAGGATGAGGAGGATGAGCAGCAGCAGGAGAAGCACGAATGAAGGCCCTGGATCCAGCGATGTCGGGTCTGCTTGGGTCCGGCTCTGGTTCTTTGTTGCAGGCTGGCAAAGATCTTCCTTGACCGTGTTGGCGTTACCAACCAGAGACGTATCTTTACTCAGTGCAAGGGGTCACAAGTCTTAAGGCTTGCTTGGCTGGCTGCTGGGTCGCGTGCAGCTTGCGTCATGAGAAGGTACTGCGGCTGGGGAGACGTGCCGCACCTTGTTGCAGAAGTGGGGGGGGTCAGGAGTCAGGAACGGGGGTAAAGAGAGAAGGGGATGACACCCCGAGAGTCCAGCGTAAAGTGTCCAGAGAGTCAAGAGATAAGAGGAAAGACAGTGATTTGAATCATGCAGTCCTCTTTAAAGCCATCCACTCGTGCTCCTGATTGGTGGGTGACATCTGATTCCTCACCCCCACATTGGCTAGAGATGGTCAACCTCTCTGTCCTTTGGTTTTCTCTCCTCCTTCGAATTGACTTTTAAACTTATTTTGTTTGACTTTATTGAAAGATCTGAGGCTCACATAAAATGCTAACTTATCATAACTTTCCCACCTCTTTCTAAGGATCAGAATGATATCATACATTACATGTTATGAAAACACAATATTGAGATGTATGTTCAGACAGCATATAAACATCAAAACACTTTTATATTTGGAAATATATCTGGTCTAGAAAGGCGCTATATAAATAGAGATTATTATTATTATTATTATTATATGACTTCCTTCTTTGGCGTCTCTTTACCTGAAAATATTTTATTGAACAAGAAAAAGTCATTTAATACTCTGAAAAGTCATCTGGTGATAACGGTTCCTCTGTGGTCATTTTGGCTCACTGGCCATGTGTGGATGTGGGGGAAGTCTGCATACACCAGTCATAAACCAGAACTTTGGTCTTTCAGTTAACAGCAAAACAACATGAAGCATTTCACTAAACATATAAGACCTCAAGATGGTCACAAACAGTGGGTAGTGACAGAAAGAACAAGATCGTGGGTACAAGCGTTTTTTTTCCTGTAAGGGTGGCTGGACTCTGTCCTAGAGACTGGGTGAGAATCATGGTCATAGTGGAGAGGCTCGGAGTAGAACCGGTTCTTTTCCACGTTGAGAGGAGTCAGTTGAGGTGAACATCTGATCAGGATGCCTCCAGGATGAACCACTGGGGCACACCCAGGTTGTGCTAGAGAGACTGTGGTGGTCTGGGAATGCCTTGGGGACCCTCGGGAGGAGCTCGATGATGTAGCTGGACTGAGGAAAGTCTGGTCTTCCTGATGAAGCTGCTGCCAGTCTACAGGATCATAAGAAACACAATAAAAACATGAATTTAAACTTTACATTAAATTATCTGATAGACACATGTGGTAAGAAACAATCATGTGGTCATAATAAAAATCAGATTGGTGAACGAAAAACATATTTTTAAGTTTATGAATAATTGAATATCCACCAGTTTAACTACAAACTTACTGTTTGATCATTATTGTCTCGGATGTGAACTTCTCAACATGTTAAGTCTGAGAGGTGAGACACATGTTTCTGTACAACAGTAACAAACAACTCATTTCATTTTCATTTCATTTTCTACCGCTTTATCCCTAATCACCAGGGGACACCCAACCATTCACACACGAAACAACTCATGATATATATTTATCTTGAGAATTCGTCTGTTTCTATTTTGGCCGCTAGAGGTCAGTATCAGACAAAACATGTCACGGCAGGAGAATAAAGACTTTCTACCTGAATCTGAAGAAACTGATTGAACACATCAAAGGTTCTTTACTGTCAACGTCTGTCACTAAACTCATCACCTCTGCTTCTGATGTCATCATGTCATCATCCTACTGCTTAAACCATTTGTTACAGAGGGTTCCTGCTCCTGTCAACATTTTGGTCTGGGATTCATACTTTTATATCCTTTTAAATAATTATATTTGTTTAACTAATTTAAAGTTAATTTATTCTTCAATGGGATTCTAATTTAAAAGGTTTCCGTTGTAGGTACAATTTCGGTCCCCCCTACAATATCGGTCCCCCCACTTCCTACGTGATGACGTCACACGCGTCATATGCGAACGTCTCTTTAAAATATTTTTTATGGGTTAAAATAACGTCAACATAAGGTTTACATGATACTTTTAACCACACATGAAACATTTATATTGACAAAAAGACGATCTTCGTCAACATAATCACTTTCCGTTCTTTCATTTCCTGGTCTGACGACACACGTGACTTTGAGACCAACGGAAGGGTCCGGCTACATGTGACGAAGCCGCTGATTGGCTGAAGCTGTTTTACTAATAATAAAGCACAACTGTACAATTAAATAAAAATCATTAGAGTTCCGAAATAATTCGCTTTTCAAAAAAGAAAAGTTAGAATATTCCCCTTTCAATAACTTGTCTGTAGTTCGGATCATAAACACCTCAGTAATTATTTAGGTTTCGATTTTTTTAAAATCAATTAAATCAATTATTAAATGTACATATGATAACTTTTATTGAACGAGTCATTTTTTTTAATTGTCATATTTGTATAATGTATGCACTACTCGTGTTTTTTTAACACTACTGGCAAAAAAAACATTTCTAATTTACACTATTGAGATTTGTTCTCTTCATAATACTGTTGGAATTAATATAATATATATATATATATATATATATATATTCACAAACATTTAATAATTGATTAAAAAAAAATCGAAACCTAAATAATTACTGAGGTGTTTATGATCCGAACTACAACAAGTTTGAAAGGGGAATATTCTAACTTCTTTTCTTGAAAAGCGAATTATTTCGGAACTCTAATGATTTTTATTTCATTATACAGTTGTGCTTTATTATTAGTAAAAACAGCTTCAGCCAATCAGCGGCTTCGTCACATGTAGCGCGGACCTTCCGTTGGTCTCAAAGTCACGTTGTCGTCAGACCAGGAAATGAAAGAACGGAAAAGTGATTATGTTGACGAAGATGTCTTTTTGTCAATATAAATGTTTCATTGTGGTAAAAAGTATCATGTAAACCTTCTGTTGACGTTATTTTAACCCATAAAAAATATATTTTAAAGAGACGTTCGCTATGACCGTGTGGTCTCCGTAGGAAGGGGACCGATATTGTAGGGGGGACCGAAATTGTACCTACACCGTCTCTCACCGTCTAAATACGCTTGACTGTGTTGAAGTTCACATTTCAGCCGCAAGTCGGCAACAGTGTAAACTCAAGACTCTCAACGACGTCAGAAGAAGAAAACCACGTGACGTAGTCGTTAACAAAGGATCTTCACTCTCCTCCATTTTCTTCCACCAGAACACACCGAAGCAGCTCCAAACGGAGGAGAATCCTGCTGGAGATGGAGACCATAAATCCAGGTACACACTTATATTTCTATTCAAGGTGGAATAATGACATTGTTCATACGTTGTGTACGTCATTAATATGACGCAGTGTGGATCATGATATCATGGCGTCAGACTTACAAATGTAAGAAGTGAAAATAGCATCTTAATCCACTGTTCATCCTAAAACAAACAACAGCTTTTCTTCATTGTTGGGAAAATTCACTTTCTACGTGAAATAGTTCTCCATTTTGAAAATGAAATAGTTCACCGACAAGACAAAGGAGATTATGGTGGACATGAGGAAGGAGATCACGCCTCACCAGCCACTGTGTATCCTAGAGCTTAAAGGAACTCTGATGAGAAGTTTGTTTCCTTTTTCATCTATCGTTGATGCTGCGAATGCTCGCCTGGAGACGCGACTTCACGACAGGTCGACCTGCGCCTCACCGTGTGGGGTTTGTTTTCATGTGGACTCGCAGGACTCACTGATCGTTGCCTTTTTCGGATTCTTCCTGGTCAAGAACATTGTAACTTCAATCGCGGGGTATCTTGTCTTTGGGTTGATCGCGGGTGTTTAAGTTGTGTATTACTATTTTACAACAGAAGTGGTTTCGTCCTGTAAACGTTAATTCACATGTTATTGCTATTAAACCATATTATTCTTGATCAGGCAAAACATTATGACCACTTGTGTGACACGTCACGCCACTAAGAGAGTTAAAATACACATTCATTCATCCCTCTGTTTTGGAGCACTTTTTGTTGTTTTATTGAGAATTAGATATTCAGTAAGTAAGTAATTTAATTCAAGGAAAAGCCTGCACAAATAAAAGTGTCTTAAGATGTTTCATGAAGGAGTCAGTAGATCATCAAACACCGATGTTTCTTGAAGGAGTCAGTAGATCATCAAACACAGATGTTTCTTGAAGGAGTCAGTAGATCATCAAACACAGATGTTTCTTGAAGGAGTCAGTAGATCATCAAACACAGATGTTTCTTGAAGGAGTCAGTAGATCATCAAACACAGATGTTTCTTGAAGGAGTCAGTAGATCATCAAACACAGATGTTTCTTGAAGGAGTCAGTAGATCATCAAACACAGATGTTTCTTGAAGGAGTCAGTAGATCATCAAACACAGATGATTCTTGAAGGAGTCAGTAGATCATCAAACACAGATGTTTCTTGAAGGAGTCAGTAGATCATCAAACACAGATATGTTTCTTGAAGGAGTCAGTAGATCATCAAACACAGATGTTTCTTGAAGGAGTCAGTAGATCATCAAACACAGATGTTTCTTGAAGGAGTCAGTAGATCATCAAACACAGATGTTTCTTGAAGGATTCAGTAGATCATCAAACACAGATGTATCTTGAAGGAGTCAGTAGATCATCAAACACTGATGTTTCTTGAAGGAGTCAGTAGATCATCAAACACGGATGTTTCTTGAAGGAGTCAGTAGATCATCAAACACAGATGTATCTTGAAGGAGTCAGTAGATCATCAAACACAGATGTATCTTGAAGGAGTCAGTAGATCATCAAACACAGATGTTTCTTGAAGGAGTCAGTAGATCATCAAACACAGATGTATCTTGAAGGAGTCAGTAGATCATCAAACACAGATGTTTCTTGAAGGAGTCAGTAGATCATCAAACACAGATGTTTCTTGAAGGAGTCAGTAGATCATCAAACACGGAGATTGTTCCAAAGCTTAGGAGCAACAGCCTGATTAAGTAAAATATATTTTGGTTTCCTTTTAAATCGGCTTTGTAGGTGTTTTGTTTTCATTAAATAAATGCTGCCAATCAGCAAAAATCAAGAATTTGTAAATTTGTTTCAGGGCTAAAGGTGATCAAATGGAGTATTGTGAACGTTGTATATCATCTCTAAAAATACAATAATCTCTTTTTTAGAAATTCTTATCATTATCAAAAAATTATGTATTTCGTCTTTAGACATGGACGTAAGGCCAGTAGAAAAGGACTGTTTCCGCCATGTTACAGTTAGACAGCAGGCAGGACTTGAGGAGCTGTCCAGTTGTCCTGAGTCTTTATATTTAGATAGCCCTGGACAACCCACTGCATCCGACGACCAAGACGAGCTCCCTCTCCATCAAGGACAAATTCAACAATTGTATGAAAGATGTGATGCAATGGAAAACCGCCTGAGGGGAAAAATTGGACAGTGCTCTAGGTCGTGAGGAGGGTCTGAGAGATTCCCTAGATGCTGTGGCTGCAGGTGCTCGAGCTTATATTGATGCCAAGCTAGAGCATCTTGACAAAACCATCTTGATAAGGCGTGACATATTGATGAAAAATTAATTAAAATCCAGCCTTAATAAAAACTCATGGAGGCCGTGATTTTATAGACCAATGTGAGAATTCTTTGACGCTGCTTTGAGGCAATTGAGTGAGCTAGAACTTGTCGGTACACTCAAATCTGTCCTAAAGGGTCCTGCATGTAGTTGGTGGCTAGCGGACAGAAACAAAATCATTGACTGGGTCAGCTTCAAAACTGCTTTTTTGGAGGCTTTTCTGCCCACCGTCTGCCAGGGAGATATTGAGGAACAGCTCCGCTCAAATGTCCAAATTCCTTCTCAGTGTCTCAGAGACTTTGTGTACGACCACCGAGCACTTTGCCTAAAATGGAGACCAGAGATGCGAGAAGGAGATTGTGAGCAGGATCCAAAATGCCTGTAACCCAAAGTTGGCTCATTCAAAGGACTACTGGAATCGAGTTCAACTAGCAGGTTCCTTGAATGCACCTAAAAGATCGGCCAGAACCAGACCAATCTAGGGGTGCTGGGGATGAAGGTGGGGCGGTTTCAGTAAAGCCCTATTTATTAATTGTTCCTGTCCGTATTAGGGGGCGCTCAGTGGGATGCAGTCCTAGAATCAGGTAGCACTCACTCATTGACGAGTAGTTCCTTGTAAAACGTGGTATAAAGGAGCAGAAGAGTCTTTGGGCCGAAGTGAAATATCATCCGATTTGTTGTGGCCATCCTGATTTCTTACCTGCAGGATTCTAGGAGTTGCAGTGGCCATCCATGCTCGACGATGACCAGCTCTGCATGCCATTATGATTTTATG
>JACEEU010000978.1:5000-26044 GCA_016630915.1 Callionymus lyra
AATATTTCAGGTTAAACATAACTTTTGAAAACAGCTTCGAATAAGTGTTTCTCTTGTTTATTTCAGATGCAAATTGATATATATATATAGCTATATAAACCCTTTATTTGATGTTAGAAAACTGTTATTCAGAGCTCCAGCAGAATCTTAGAAAACGTCATTCTCTGAGTCTGAGAACATCAGTTTGAGACAATATTTCAGGTTAAACATAACTTTTGAAAACAGCTTCGAATAAGTGTTTCTCTTGTTTATTTCAGATGCAAATTGATATATATATAGCTATACAAACCCTTTATTTGATGTTTGAAACTGTTATTCAGAGCTCCAGCAGAATCTTGGAAAACTTCATTCTCTCAGTCTGAGAACATCAGTTTGAGACAATATTTCAGGTTAAACATAACTTTTGAAAACAGCTTCGAATAAGTGTTTCTCTTGTTTATTTCAGATGCAAATTGATATATATAGCTATTTAAACCCTTTATTTGATGTTTGAAAACTGTTATTCAGAGCTCCAGCAGAATCTTGGAAAACGTCATTCTCTCAGTCTGAGAACATTAGTTTGAGACAATATTTCAGGTTAAACATAACTTTTGAAAACAGCTTCGAATAAGTGTTTCTCTTGTTTATTTCAGATGCAAATTGATATATATAGCTATATAAACCCTTTATTTGATGTTTGAAAACTGTTATTCAGAGCTCCAGCAGAATCTTAGAAAACGTCATTCTCTCAGTCTGAGAACATCAGTTTGAGACAATATTTCAGGTTAAACATAACTTTTGAAAACAGCTTTGAATAAGTGTTTCTCTTGTTTATTTCAGATGCAAATTGATATATATAGCTATATAAACCCTTTCTTTGATGTTTGAAAACTGTTATTCAGAGCGCCAGCAGAATCTTAGAAAACGTCATTCTCTCAGTCTGAGAACATCAGTTTGAGACAATATTTCAGGTTAAACATAACTTTTGAAAACAGCTTTGAATAAGTGTTTCTCTTGTTTATTTCAGATGCAAATTGATATATATAGCTATATCAACCCTTTATTTGATGTTTAAAACTGTTATTCAGAGCTCCAGCAGAATCTTGGAAAACTTCATTCTCTCAGTCTGAGAACATCAGTTTGAGACAATATTTCAGGTTAAACATAACTTTTGAAAACAGCTTGGAATAAGTGTTTCTCTTGTTTATTTCAGATGCAAATTGATATATATATATAGCTATATAAACCCTTTATTTGATGTTAGAAAACTGTTATTCAGAGCTCCAGCAGAATCTTAGAAAACGTCATTCTCTGAGTCTGAGAACATCAGTTTGAGACAATATTTCAGGTTAAACATAACTTTTGAAAACAGCTTCGAATAAGTGTTTCTCTTGTTTATTTCAGATGCAAATTGATATATATATAGCTATACAAACCCTTTATTTGATGTTTGAAACTGTTATTCAGAGCTCCAGCAGAATCTTGGAAAACTTCATTCTCTCAGTCTGAGAACATCAGTTTTAGACAATATTTCAGGTTAAACATAACTTTTGAAAACAGCTTCGAATAAGTGTTTCTCTTGTTTATTTCAGATGCAAATTGATATATATAGCTATATAAACCCTTTATTTGATGTTTGAAAACTGCTATTCAGAGCTCCAGCAGAATCTTAGAAAACGTCATTCTCTCAGTCTGAGAACATCAGTTTGAGACAATATTTCAGGTTAAACATAACTTTTGAAAACAGCTTTGAATAAGTGTTTCTCTTGTTTATTTCAGATGCAAATTGATACATATAGCTATACAAACCCTTTATTTGATGTCTGAAAACTGTTGTTCAGAGCTCCAGCAGAATCTTAGAAAACGTCATTCTCTCAGTGTGAGAACATCAGTTTGAGACAATAATTCAGGTTAAACATAACTTTTGAAAACAGCTTTGAATAAGTGTTTCTCTTGTTTATTTCAGATGCAAATTGATATATATGGCTATATAAACCCTTTATTTGATGTTTGAAAACTGGTATTCAGAGCTCCAGCAGAATCTTAGAAAACGTCATTCTCTCAGTCTGAGAATCAAGCTTTTCTATTCTAATCAGTTTGAGACAATAATTCAGGTTAAACATAACTTTTGAAAACAGCTTTGAATAAGTGTTTCTCTTGTTTATTTCAGATGCAAATTGATATATATGGCTATATAAACCCATTATTTGATGTTTGAAAACTGGTATTCAGAGCTCCAGCAGAATCTTAGAAAATGTCATTCTCTCAGTCTGAGAACATCAGTTTGAGACAATATTTCAGGTTAAACATAACTTTTGAAAACAGCTTCGAATAAGTGTTTCTCGTGTTTATTTCAGATGCAAATTGATATATATAGCTATACAAACCCTTTCTTTGATGTTTGAAAACTGTTATTCAGAGCTCCAGCAGAATCTTAGAAAACGTCATTCTCTCAGTGTGAGAACATCAATTTGAGACAATATTTCAGGTTAAACATAACTTTTGAAAACAGCTTCGAATAAGTGTTTCTATTGTTTATTTCAGATGCAAATTGATATATATAGCTATATAAACCCTTTATTTGATGTTTGAAAACTGTTATTCAGAGCTCCAGCAGCATCTTAACCCGCGTTCACTACTTCCAAGACTGTGAAAACATTCTGAGACTCGCTCGGACTAGACAACGCATCAGTGTGGACGGAGTCAGTATCTCAGTGTTTCCTGACTACCCGACAAGTGTTACCAAAGCACGCGCAGCGTTCAATGACGTCAAGAATGGGTTTCGTGGAGTGGACGGGGTTCGGTTCGGATTTGCTTATCCTGCCCGCTTCAGAGTAACGTACAAGAATGTGGACAAATCCTTCTACTCCGCTGCAGAGGCGCGCGACTATGTCAACAAAAACATCAGTGGAGACAAGTGACGCCACGGTTAACGTTCAGTCGGTGTGTGCATTTGCACGAACAATGTCGGACTCCGTAGTGTTCTCTGGACCCCTTCCCAACATGGCCAATGATGATATGTTTTCTCGCTATTCATCATTTAATCGCTGGTTGTTGGAGTGGTGCCCCGCAAATGAGGTTGGCTTTGTTAACAACTGGAAAACCTTCTGGGAAAAACCTGGTCTGCTTAGCAGAGACTGCATCCATCCCACGTTGGAAGGAGCATCTCTCTTGTCTAGCAGTGTTGAGAGTTTTAGTGTAACGTGACAACTCAGAGCACAGATCAGAAGGCAGAACTGCGGTCTTCCACACTCTTCTGCCCTTCTCCTACAACAGCCACCCGCCTTTAACCGCATAGAGAGGGTGAATCTGACCCGCTTAATAAAACCAAGTAAAATTGTCAGTAGAAGAGATATTAAAGAAAATGTAATTCAAATAAATCTAAATCAAATAAATACTACCATTGTAGAGGACAGGAGAATTAAGTGTGGATTGTTGAATATCCGATCCCTGTCCTCAAAAGCTGCACTAATTAATGAACTTATATCAGATAAAACCATTGACTTATTCTGCTTAACCTCTGCTTACTGCCTACGTATCTTTAAATGAATCAACACCACCCAGCCACACTAACTTTAATGCCCCTCGACGCTCTGGTCGAGGAGGTGGAGTCGCAGCCATCATCAACTCATGTCTGTCAACCTTTACTAGACCACAATGTGATTTCAACTCTTTTGAAAGTATTATACTTAGCATATCTAATACAACCTTGAGATCAGGTCAGTCACTTCTCTTTGTTGGAGTCTATCGTCCGCCTGGACCTTATTCTGAATTCTTGTCTGAGTTCCCTGAGTTCTTGACCAGCCTGATGCTTAAATCAGATAAAGTGATTATTGTTGGTGACTTTAACATCCATGTTGATATGGTCCATGATAGCTTAGCTAACAGGTTTAACTCTATCCTGGAGTCATTTGGTTTCTCTCAATATGTACATGAACCGACTCACTGTTTTAAGCACACATTAGATCTTGTCCTAGCATACGGACTTGAAATTAAAAATGTTATTGTCTCTCCTCAGAATTCAGTTCTTTCTGACCATCAATTAATAACCTTTAACTTCATTTTAAATGACTCAAGTCGACAGAGCAGGAGCACTCTCAAAAGATGTCTGTCTGAAAGTGCCGTTACCAAGTTTATGGAAATAATTCCCTCAGTGCTTAGTAAAATGCCTAGCCTCAGTGTGTCAAGAAACTCTACCCATAGTCACCCCGACATTGATAACTTTGTGGGAAGTTTTACAGACTCGTTGCATAATACGCTTGACTTAATCGCACCACTAACTCAAAAGACTGTTAACAGAAGTAGTCTTGCTCCCTGGTATACTCAGGAAACACGTAAATTAAAACAGGATTCTAGACGACTAGAGAAGAAATGGCGTTCATCAAAACATAATGAATTCTACCAGGACTGGCAGGATAAGTTAAAAATATACAAGGCATCTCTTCGGAAAGCCAGAGCCAGCTACTACTCATCACTTATAGAAGCAAATAAGAATAACCCCAAGTTCTTATTCAGCACTGTAGCCAGGCTGACACGGAGCCATCAGTCCATTGAGCAGTCCATCCCTTCTCATCTTAGTAGCAGTGATTTCATGAACTTTTTTAATGAAAAAATTGTAACTATCAGAAGAAAGATTCAAGACCTCCTAGATTCTTCTAATACAACCAGTGCAGCCTCACCGGACACAGACACTATGACTGATACATATTTTGACTCCTTTCTATCAGTGAGTCCTCGACAGCTGTCCCAGGTTGTTTCCTCCTCAAAGGCCACAACATGTCTTCTCGATCCAATTCCCACATGGCTACTTAAAGAACTGTTCCCATTACTTAGCACTTTCATACTTGACATTATTAACTTGTCAATAACATCAGGCTATGTGCCTCAGATTTTTCAAAGTTGCAGTATTTAAACCTCTGCTTAAAAAACCCACTCTTGATCCAGAGGTCCTCACTAACTATAGGCCTAGGAGAAAGTGGTAACAAGTCAGCTCTGTGATTATCTCCAGGACAATGATCAATTTGAGGTGTTTCAGTCTGGTTTTGGGAACACCACAGCACAGAGACCGCCCTGGTAAAATTAAGTAACGACCTACTGATGGCCTCTGATCAGGGCCATGTTTCAGTTCTTGTTCTTCTAGATCTCAGGGCTGCATTTGATACTGTCGACCACCAAATCCTTCTACAGAGGCTAGAAAACCATATAGGCATTCGTGGAACTGCTCTTAACTGGTTTAAATCTTACCTGTCGGATAGAACGCACTATGTACATGTCAACCACCTCTCATCGACACACACTAAGGTCAGCTATGGTGTCCCACAAGGTTCTGTTCTTGGTCCAATACTATTCACAATCTATATGCTCCCACTAGGGGACTTGATTAGAAGACACTCTATAAACTTTCACTGTTATGCTGATGACACCCAACTTTACTTGTCCATGAAGCCAGATGAAAGAAATCAGCCAACACAACTACAGTCCTGTATTACAGATATCAAGTCCTGGATGACCAAAAACTTCCTCCTACTGAACTCGGAAAAGACTGAGGTTTTACTAGTTGGTCCGCAACATCTCAGACAATCGTTAACTAATGATCTAGCTTTACAAAATGGACTTGCTCCTGCTACTAGCACCACTGTAAAGAATCTGGGTGTATGCTTTGACGAGGACTTATCATTTAACTCACACATAAAACAAATCTCACGGACTGCTTACTTCCACCTTCGTAACATTTAAAAAATCAGGCACTTCCTTCCTTTAGATGCTGCTGAGAAGCTCATCCATGCTTTTGTAACCTCCAGGCTGGACTATTGTAACTCTCTTCTCTCAGGATGTTCTAAAAAGTCTCTCAGAACTCTTCAGCTCATTCAGAACTCTGCAGCTCGTGTCCTGACTAAGACTAAGAGGCGCGAACACATTTCCCCTGTACTGTCTTCCCTACATTGGCTTCCTGTAGAACTTAGAATACAATTTAAAATCCTTCTCCTAACCTATAAGGATAATAATTTATTAACCCTTTAATTGCCAAAAACAGTCGTTTTAACGACTACTTGTCCGGATATTATGCTCATATCACTTAAGATATGTCTCAAGCATCTCGGATCTATGATCGTGATGCTCTTCTCAACATCAGAGAGTCGATGGAGGACTTCACTCGCGACAGTTACCAACGTCCGGTGAACGTGTTTCCGGCTCCGCTTCTCATCGACTCGGACTCTGTGGAATATCGTTTGATCTCTCGAGTACCGGGCGATTTCCACAAGGGATCGAGTCGGGCTGGAGTACAGGTCAGGATGAGACGTGCAGTTGCGATCGCTCGGAACAACTCTGACGTCATCGAACGTCATCGATGTTTGATCGACATTCCTCTCACTGTGTGTGACGACACATCAGCGCTGCCGTCTGTCCAGACCTCAACGAAAGGTGGTAAGATTTTTTCATTTCCTCTCTTTAATTCGACTTTTACAACCGAGTTGAACTTCAGTGACAGCTGGTACCCACGTGACCGCTGTTCGCTTCAAAAGATCCCGCTCTGCGCGCCTGTCAGTGACGCGGCGTCGTCAGTGACGTCATCGGTGCTGAATGTGGGACTTCTTAATGTTCGCTCCATTACTAATAAATCCTTTATTCTTAATGATCTTTTCACAAGAGTTAATTTGGATTTATTATGTCTTTCTGAGACTTGGCAGAGAGAGGAAGAGTTTATTCATCTGAACGAACTCTGTCCAGTAGGGAGCGCTGTCCTGGGGAAGCCTCGCCTCTCTGGTCGTGGAGGAGGTCTTGCTACTGTTTTTAGGGAGAGTTGTTCTTGCAAAGTGATTCAGACACAGGAATTCACTTCTTTTGAGTCTCAGAATATCTTGGTTGGTTCTACAAGACCTTTCTATTGTGTGTCAATCTACCGTCCGCCTGGTCCTGCGGCGGTGTTCTTGAAAGACTTTAGTGACTTCTTATCTTCTATTATTCAGATGGAATCTGTTCTTATTCTTGGAGACTTTAATCTTCATGTTGAAGACGTCACATCTTGTTCTGCTAAAGAACTTTTAACTTTAACTGAAGCCTTTAATTTTGAGCAACATGTTTCTGAACCCACTCATCAAAAAGGCCACATTTTAGACTTAGTTTTTACTCTTGGCCTGAACATTTCTAATGTATCTGTACATGATGTCCATCTGAGTGATCATTCTCTTGTCTTGTTTAACCTGGACTTCATCCCTGAACCTAAGCCTTTGAAAGTTAGGTCTCAGAGGCTTGTCATCTCAGCCGATACTGCAGACAGTTTTTCTGCTATGTTTGACCGTCTTTCCTTTGATGACTGTCCAGATGTGGACAGTTTGATTCACTGTTACACTGATCATTGTGTTGAAATACTGGATCAAGTGGCACCTGTTAAATCGAACTTGAAAATTCAGAAAAAACGGTGCCCTTGGACAAATGAAGATCTCCTGAGTCTGAAGAGACTTTGTCGAAAGACTGAGCGTCTCTGGAAGTCTACTAAACTTGAGGTGCACAGACTTCACCTCAGGGATCTGTTGACTTCTTACAATGAGATGGTAGAAACTGCTAGATCTGATTACATCAGAAAACTGGTAGCAGCAAATAGGAAAAACCCCAAAGTTTTGTTTGACACGATTAATTCTCTCGTGTCTCCTGCTCCTCAAATCACGCCGGTCTTCTGTGAAGCTGACAGCAATGCATTGTTGAGATTTTTCATTGACAAAATTAAATTGATCAAAGAGAAAATCTCTCCCCCTTTGTTGGGAACCCCTACTGTCTCTGAGCCCATCTCCTCCTCTTGGTCATCCTTCACTGCTGTATCTTTGGGTGATATTTCAGCACTAGTGAACAAGATGAAACCCTCCTCTTGCTCAGATGACGTCCTTCCTTGTAGGCTTTTTATCAAAGTATTTGATGTAATTGGCCCCTGGGTTACCAATATGGTGAACCTCTCCCTTTCCACAGGGGTTTTTCCCAATGCATTTAAACATGCCATTGTGGAGCCTCTGCTCAAAAAACCAGGCTTAGACCCAACTGACCTCAGTAATTTCAGGCCTATTTCTAAGCTCCCTTTCTTGTCCAAGATCTTGGAGAAGGTGGTGTCCGAGCAGCTGTCTTTGTTCCTGGATCAGAGCGACATCCATGAGAAGTTTCAGTCTGGCTTCCGTAAACATCACTCTACGGAGACAGCTTTATTGAAAGTGTCCAGTGACATCATGATGTCGGCTGACTCTGGTAAATTCACTGTTCTGGTTCTCTTGGATCTGTCGTCAGCCTTTGACACAGTTGATCACCAGATCCTGCTGAGAAGACTAAGGGATGAAGTGGGACTGTCTGGGTCTGTGTTAGAATGGTTCTCATCTTACCTTTCTGGGCGCAGTTTTAGTGTATCTGCCAATCAAATGAGGTCTGAATCGGCAGATCTGTTGTGTGGAGTCCCTCAAGGTTCTGTTCTGGGTCCTTTATTGTTTTTGCTGTACTTGATTCCCCTTGGTAAAATCATTCAGAGATTTCCAGATGTTTCTTATCACATTTTTGCTGATGACATCCAGCTCTACTGCTCTTTTGACCCAACTGAGCCCCAAAGGCTGAACAGCTTAGTCAATTGTTTGCTAGAAATCAAACAATGGCTGAGTGAAAACACTTTACAGCTTAATGTGGACAACACTGAAACTCTGGTGATTGCTCCTGATGATAAGATTCCAGGGTTGAGTCAGTACTTGGGTGACTTAGGTCAGTCTGTCAAACTGAGCCTGAGAAACCTGGGTGTTGTATTTGATAAAGACATGTCTCTTGTTCAACACTGCAGAAAACTGACCAGAAACTGTTTCCTTCAACTGAGAAAAATCTCTAAACTTAGGAAACAAGAAGGAGCTGTCTCGTCTGCAGTTGATTCAGAACTCTGCAGCGAGAATTCTGACCCGCTCAAGTAGGAGAACTCACATTTCTCCGATCCTTAAAACTCTTCACTGGCTTCCAGTTTCTTTCAGGATCAACTTTAAAATTCTGGTTCTTACTTTCAGAGCTATTCATGGTCAGGCTCCTCCTTACATCACTGATCTGATCCAGCCTTACACCCCAGCTCGGTCTCTGAGGTCTGTGGATCAGAATCTACTTATGGTTCCACGCACACGGCTGAGGACCAGAGGAGAGAAATCTTTTCAGGCTGTTGCTCCTAAGCTTTGGAAAAATCTTCCTCTCTCTTTGCGCTTGATGGAGTCTACTGACTCCTTTAAGAAACATCTTAAGACGTTTCTATTTGTTCAGGCTTTTCCTTGAATTTCTCGAACTCCTGTGTTGTTCTCGGTGTTGTCTTGATCTTTGAAGTATGTACTGTTTTGAGTATTGTTTTGATTGTTAAAGCGCTTTGTGACCCTGGTCTCGAAAAGCGCTATATAAATAAATATTACTTACTTACTTACTTACTATAAAGCCTTACATGGTCTAGCACCAACATACATTAAAGATTTAATCCAAACTTACCAACCCTCAAGGACCTTACGATCCTTAAACTCTGATCTATTAGTTATACCACAAATCTCTAAATGTAGATTCGGAGCCAGGGCCTTCACTTTTCAAGCCCCTCTGCTGTGGAACAAACTACCGGCTTCAGTCCGGAGGGCAGACACCCTCTCTATGTTTAAAAACAATCTTAAAACCTTAATTTTCGATAAAGCCTATAACTAACTTAACTGTTTATCTTTAGCTGCTATAACTAACAAAACTGTTTATCTTAGCTGCTATAGGCTGAGAATGCTGGAGGAGTTTTAGACACCGAGCTCTGTATATCCTTCTTTTCTGCATTACATTCATCACCTGTGCAGTTTAAACCCACACCTTTTTATTTCTCTCCCGGAGCCCCAGGGCTCCACCTCCAGAGCTGCTGCTGATCCAGGATCTTCACCACGTCATCAGATCCCGAGTTCTCTCCAGCACCTCCATGGACTCTCCTACACTCCTCTCCTTCTTTTTTTTTCTCACTATAATTTCCCTCACTCCTCTCCTTATCCATCTGTCTACCCCCCCATCCTTCCTCCCAGCGGGTGAAAGCGGCAGGCCGTCAACAATGAGTCTGGTTCCGCTAGAGGTTTCTGCCTTCTAAAAGGAAGTTTTTCCTCGCCATAGCTCACTGTACAGCTCACTGTACAGTGTTTTGTTTCTTGCTCTTTGTTGAATTGCTGGGATCTATTTTTCCTTAATCAACTATAGTTTTATTTCAACTGTATAGTGTCTTGAGATAACTTTGTTATGATAAGACACTTTAAATAAATTGAATTGAATTGAATTGAATTGAATTGACGCGTGTGACGTGTGAAGACATTCCGGTGAGACAGTGATTTAACAACATTATAGCAACTGTTTAAACTTTTTCTACACTTTTAATACAAGTTAATGTTATTTTGATGTTCTCGTTTATCCTTGTTGATGCTGGTTATTCAAATACCAATCATGTGAGTCCTTCTTATTGTCATTAGATGTTTAAGATAAATAATACTATAATTGAAGTGTGCCTTAACTGTATTAAGTCAAGTTCTGTTGGGGTCAACTTTAGCTTTCCTGAGCATGTTAGTGCAGATACCTTTTACGGTAGGTAAAAAAAGGATCTCTCTTTTTTTTTTTGGAGAAGATTGGCATGTGTGTGTGGGGGGTTGTTCTCTGTTGTTCAAGGGCATTATGTGTTGTTGTTGTTGTTTTTGTTTGTATCACTCTAATTATGGGGATAGGTCAAGAGGAGCTGCCATACTTATTAGAAAAGGAGTGAATCAGTGTAATAGTTGCCTGATTCAACAATGAATCAGGCAACTATTACACTGTAATAGTATTCTAGTCTATACCTTAAAAAGGAAAAGACCCGCGAGAATGTGGCTCGTACCGGCCCATAAGCTGTAGTTGATTCCTTATATGTATAGGTATGTTTTGTTTGTCTGTCATTGTCAGGCCCTGGTTGTGAAGAGGTAGGTGAGGGTCTGGATTTGTGAGACCGCGGGGAGGTTTTCTACAGGTGTGGAGGGTTGGATCTTTCTTTGTTTTTGTTTTTGTGTGTTTTTTTCTACTGTTCTTTTTTTTCGTGTTTGTGTCAAATCAATCAAAGATGTTTTAAAAACTTAATCTGAAGATTTTTTTAAATTTAAATAATCCACTGGTTGCCTCTGTTAATTCAGTATTCTTGTTAATAAAAATGTGTGTAAAATATAAACATTTACACCGGAGCACATTTACAATAGTGTGACTCATGTCAGACATGTTTAAAATTAGCAAATGTAAACTGTTAGTTTAAATTCATGTTTTCATTTGTTTTGGACTTTTTTACCCCCCATATTATTTATTTAAATTTCTCTTTTTGGGAAAAGATAGTCAAGAAGTTGTTGTGGGAGAGGGGCTTCACTCATTGCTGCATCTACAAGACCGTTCTGGTGGACCTGTCAATCAAATTCAAAGGAGAAGACATGGTGGTGTTTGGTTTGTGCACCAAGTAGGGTGCTTGGGGGAATTGCATTGTGGAAAAAAAAATGAGAAATGTTGATAAAAAAGAAGAACCACAAGGTGGCGGGATTGGACTTCAAATACATCTCAGTCTGAATACATCACTTTTAGAGAAGGTCTCACTTAAACATATCTTTTGAAAACAGCTTCGAATAAGTGTTTCTCTTGTTTATTTCAGATGCAAATTGATATATATAGCTATATAAACCCTTTATTTGATGTTTGAAAACGGTTATTCAGAGCTCCAGCAGAATCTTGGAAAACGTCATTCTCTCAGTCTTAGAACATCAGTTTGAGACAATATTTCAGGTTAAACATAACTTTTGAAAACAGCTTCGAATAAGTGTTTCTCTTGTTTATTTCAGATGCAAATTGATATATATAGCTATATAAACCCTTTATTTGATGTTTTAAAACTGTTATTCAGAGCTCCAGCAGCTTAGAAAACCATTCTAGTCTGAGAACATCAGTTTGAGACAATATTTCAGGTTAAACATAACTTTTGAAAACAGCTTCGAATAAGTGTTTCTCTTGTTTATTTCAGATGCAAATTGATATATATAGCTATATAAACCCTTTATTTGATGTTTTAAAACTGTTATTCAGAGCTCCAGCAGCATCTAGTCTGAGAACATCAGTTTGAGACAATATTTCAGGTTAAACATAACTTTTGAAAACAGCTTCGAATAAGTGTTTATCTTGTTTATTTCAGATGCAAATTGATATATATAGCTATATAAACCCTTTATTTGATGTTTTAAAACTGTTATTCAGAGCTCCAGCAGCATCTAGTCTGAGAACATCAGTTTGAGACAATATTTCAGGTTAAACATAACTTTTGAAAACAGCTTCGAATAAGTGTTTCTCTTGTTTATTTCAGATGCAAATTGATATATATAGCTATATCAACCCTTTATTTGATGTTTGAAAAC
Organism: Callionymus lyra; assembly: GCA_016630915.1. Taxonomy (NCBI): domain Eukaryota; kingdom Metazoa; phylum Chordata; class Actinopteri; order Syngnathiformes; family Callionymidae; genus Callionymus; species Callionymus lyra. Next base: position 17,393 of record JACEEU010000978.1, read on the forward strand.
TGTAATTCAGAGCTCCAGCAGAATCTTAGAAAACGTCATTCTCTCAGTCTGAGAACATCAGTTTGAGACAATATTTCAGGTTAAACATAACTTTTGAAAACAGCTTCGAATAAGTGTTTCTCTTGTTTATTTCAGATGCAAATTGATATATATAGCTATATAAACCCTTTATTTGATGTTTAAAAACTGTTATTCAGAGCTCCAGCAGAATCTTAGAAAACGTCATTCTCTCAGTCTGAGAAAATCAGTTTGAGACAATATTTCAGGTTAAACATAACTTTTGAAAACAGCTTCGAATAAGTGTTTCTCTTGTTTATTTCAGATGCAAATTGATATATATAGCTATATAAACCCTTTATTTGATGTTTGAAAACTGCTATTCAGAGCTCCAGCAGAATCTTAGTAAACGTCATTCTCTCAGTCTGAGAACATCAGTTTGAGACAATATTTCAGGTTAAACATAACTTTTGAAAACAGCTTTGAATAAGTTTTTCTCTTTTTTATTTCAGATGCAAATTGATATATATAGCTATATAAACCCTTTATTTGATGTTGAAAACTGCTATTCAGAGCTCCAGCAGAATCTTAGAAAACGACATTCTCTCAGTCTGAGAACATCAGTTTGAGACAAAATTTCAGGTTAAACATAACTTTTGAAAACAGCTTTGAATAAGTTTTTCTCTTTTTTATTTTAGATGCAAATTGATATATATAGCTATATAAACCCTTTATTTGATGTTTGAAAACTGTTATTCAGAGCTCCAGCAGAATCTTAGAAAACGTCATTCTCTCAGTCTGAGAACATCAGTTTGAGACAATATTTCAGGTTAAACATAACTTTTGAAAACAGCTTCGAATAAGTGTTTCTCTTGTTTATGTCAGATGCAAATTGATATATATAGCTATACAAACCCTTTATTTGATGTTTGAAAACTGTTATTCAGAGCTCCAGCAGAATCTTAGAAAACGTCATTCTCTCAGTCTGAGAACATCAGTTTGAGACAATATTTCAGGTTAAACATAACTTTTGAAAACAGCTTTGAATAAGTGTTTCTATTGTTTATTTCAGATGCAAATTGATATATATAGCTATATTTGATGTTTGAAAACTGTTATTCAGAGCTCCAGCAGAATCTTAGAAAACGTCATTCTCTCAGTCTGAGAACATCAGTTTGAGACAATATTTCAGGTTAAACATAACTTTTGAAAACAGCTTCGAATAAGTGTTTCTCTTGTTTATTTCAGATGCAAATTGATATATATAGCTATATAAACCCTTTATTTGATGTTTGAAAACTGTTATTCAGAGCTCCAGCAGAATCTTAGAAAACGTCATTCTCTCAGTCTGAGAACATCAGTTTGAGACAATATTTCAGGTTAAACATAACTTTTGAAAACAGCTTTGAATAAGTGTTTCTATTGTTTATTTCAGATGCAAATTGATATATATAGCTATATAAACCCTTTATTTGATGTTTGAAAACTGTTATTCAGAGCTCCAGCAGAATCTTAGAAAACGTCATTCTCTCAGTCTGAGAACATCAGTTTGAGACAATATTTCAGGTTAAACATAACTTTTGAAAACAGCTTTGAATAAGTGTTTCTCTTGTTTATTTCAGATGCAAATTGGATATATATAGCTATATAAACCCTTTATTTGATGTTTGAAAACTGTTATTCAGAGCTCCAGCAGAATCTTAGAAAACGTCATTCTCTCAGTCTGAGAACATCAGTTTGAGACAATATTTCAGGTTAAACATAACTTTTGAAAACAGCTTCGAATAAGTGTTTCTCTTGTTTATTTCAGATGCAAATTGATATATATAGCTATATAAACCCTTTATTTGATGTTTGAAAACTGTTATTCAGAGCTCCAGCAGAATCTTAGAAAACGTCATTCTCTCAGTCTGAGAACATCAGTTTGAGACAATATTTCAGGTTAAACATAACTTTTGAAAACAGCTTTGAATAAGTGTTTCTCTTGTTTATTTCAGATGCAAATTGATATATATAGCTATATAAACCCTTTATTTGATGTTTGAAAACTGTTATTCAGAGCTCCAGCAGAATCTTAGAAAACGTCATTCTCTCAGTCTGAGAACATCAGTTTGAGACAATATTTCAGGTTAAACATAACTTTTGAAAACAGCTTTGAATAAGTGTTTCTCTTGTTTATTTCAGATGCAAATTGATATATATAGCTATATAAACCCTTTATTTGATGTTTGAAAACTGTTATTCAGAGCTCCAGCAGAATCTTGGAAAACGTCATTCTCTCAGTCTGAGAACATCAGTTTGAGACAATATTTCAGGTTAAACATAACTTTTGAAAACAGCTTTGAATAAGTGTTTCTCTTGTTTATTTCAGATGCAAATTGATATATATAGCTATATAAACCCTTTATTTGATGTTTGAAAACTGTTATTCAGAGCTCCAGCAGAATCTTAGAAAACGTCATTCTCTCAGTCTGAGAACATCAGTTTGAGACAATATTTCAGGTTAAACATAACTTTTGAAAACAGCTTTGAATAAGTGTTTCTCTTGTTTATTTCAGATGCAAATTGATATATATAGCTATATAAACCCTTTATTTGATGTTTGAAAACTGTTATTCAGAGCTCCAGCAGAATCTTAGAAAACGTCATTCTCTCAGTCTGAGAACATCAGTTTGAGACAATATTTCAGGTTAAACATAACTTTTGAAAACAGCTTTGAATAAGTGTTTCTCTTGTTTATTTCAGATGCAAATTGATATATATAGCTATATAAACCCTTTATTTGATGTTTGAAAACTGTTATTCAGAGCTCCAGCAGAATCTTAGAAAACGTCATTCTCTCAGTCTGAGAACATCAGTTTGAGACAATATTTCAGGTTAAACATAACTTTTGAAAACAGCTTTGAATAAGTGTTTCTCTTGTTTATTTCAGATGCAAATTGATATATATAGCTATATAAACCCTTTATTTGATGTTTGAAAACTGTTATTCAGAGCTCCAGCAGAATCTTAGAAAACGTCATTCTCTCAGTCTGAGAACATCAGTTTGAGACAATATTTCAGGTTAAACATAACTTTTGAAAACAGCTTTGAATAAGTGTTTCTCTTGTTTATTTCAGATGCAAATTGATATATATAGCTATATAAACCCTTTATTTGATGTTTGAAAACTGTTATTCAGAGCTCCAGCAGAATCTTAGAAAACGTCATTCTCTCAGTCTGAGAACATCAGTTTGAGACAATATTTCAGGTTAAACATAACTTTTGAAAACAGCTTTGAATAAGTGTTTCTCTTGTTTATTTCAGATGCAAATTGATATATATAGCTATATAAACCCTTTATTTGATGTTTGAAAACTGTTATTCAGAGCTCCAGCAGAATCTTAGAAAACGTCATTCTCTCAGTCTGAGAACATCAGTTTGAGACAATATTTCAGGTTAAACATAACTTTTGAAAACAGCTTCGAATAAGTGTTTCTCTTGTTTATTTCAGATGCAAATTGATATATATAGCTATATAAACCCTTTATTTGATGTTTGAAAACTGTTATTCAGAGCTCCAGCAGAATCTTAGAAAACGTCATTCTCTCAGTCTGAGAACATCAGTTTGAGACAATATTTCAGGTTAAACATAACTTTTGAAAACAGCTTCGAATAAGTGTTTCTCTTGTTTATTTCAGATGCAAATTGATATATATAGCTATATAAACCCTTTATTTGATGTTTGAAAACTGTTATTCAGAGCTCCAGCAGAATCTTGGAAAACGTCATTCTCTCAGTCTGAGAACATCAGTTTGAGACAATATTTCAGGTTAAACATAACTTTTGAAAACAGCTTTGAATAAGTGTTTCTCTTGTTTATTTCAGATGCAAATTGATATATATAGCTATATAAACCCTTTATTTGATGTTTGAAAACTGTTATTCAGAGCTCCAGCAGAATCTTGGAAAACGTCATTCTCTCAGTCTGAGAACATCAGTTTGAGACAATATTTCAGGTTAAACATAACTTTTGAAAACAGCTTCGAATAAGTGTTTCTCTTGTTTATTTCAGATGCAAATTGATATATATAGCTATATAAACCCTTTATTTGATGTTTGAAAACTGTTATTCAGAGCTCCAGCAGAATCTTAGAAAACGTCATTCTCTCAGTCTGAGAACATCAGTTTGAGACAATATTTCAGGTTAAACATAACTTTTGAAAACAGCTTTGAATAAGTGTTTCTCTTGTTTATTTCAGATGCAAATTGATATATATAGCTATATAAACCCTTTATTTGATGTTTGAAAACTGTTATTCAGAGCTCCAGCAGAATCTTAGAAAACGTCATTCTCTCAGTCTGAGAACATCAGTTTGAGACAATATTTCAGGTTAAACATAACTTTTGAAAACAGCTTCGAATAAGTGTTTCTCTTGTTTATTTCAGATGCAAATTGATATATAACTATATAAACCCTTTATTTGATGTTTGAAAACTGTTATTCAGAGCTCCAGCAGAATCTTGGAAAACGTCATTCTCTCAGTCTGAGAACATCAGTTTGAGACAATATTTCAGGTTAAACATAACTTTTGAAAACAGCTTTGAATAAGTGTTTCTCTTGTTTATTTCAGATGAAAATTGATATATATAGCTATATAAACCCTTTATTTGATGTTTGAAAACTGTTATTCAGAGCTCCAGCAGAATCTTAGAAAACGTCATTCTCTCAGTCTGAGAACATCAGTTTGAGACAATATTTCAGGTTAAACATAACTTTTGAAAACAGCTTCGAATAAGTGTTTCTCTTGTTTATTTCAGATGCAAATTGATATATATAGCTATATAAACCCTTTATTTGATGTTTGAAAACTGTTATTCAGAGCTCCAGCAGAATCTTGGAAAACGTCATTCTCTCAGTCTGAGAACATCAGTTTGGGACAATATTTCAGGTTAAACATAACTTTTGAAAATAGCTTTGAATAAGTGTTTCTCTTGTTTATTTCAGATGCAAATTGATATATATAGCTATATAAACCCTTTATTTGATGTTTGAAAACTGTTATTCAGAGCTCCAGCAGAATCTTAGAAAACGTCATTCTCTCAGTGTGATAACATCAGTTTGAGACAATAATTCAGGTTAAACATAACTTTTGAAAACAGCTTTGAATAAGTGTTTCTCTTGTTTATTTCAGATGCAAATTGATATATATGGCTATATAAACCCTTTATTTGATGTTTGAAAACTGTTATTCAGAGCTCCAGCAGAATCTTAGAAAACGTCATTCTCTCAGTCTGAGAACATCAGTTTGAGACAATAATTCAGGTTAAACATAACTTTTGAAAACAGCTTTGAATAAGTGTTTCTCTTGTTTATTTCAGATGCAAATTGATATATATGGCTATATAAACCCTTTATTTGATGTTTGAAAACTGTTATTCAGAGCTCCAGCAGAATCTTAGAAAACGTCATTCTCTCAGTCTGAGAACATCAGTTTGAGACAATATTTCAGGTTAAACATAACTTTTGAAAACAGCTTTGAATAAGTGTTTCTCTTGTTTATTTCAGATGAAAATTGATATATATAGCTATATTTGATGTTTGAAAACTGTTATTCAGAGCTCCAGCAGAATCTTGGAAAACGTCATTCTCTCAGTCTGAGAACATCAGTTTGAGACAATATTTCAGGTTAAACATAACTTTTGAAAATAGCTTTGAATAAGTGTTTCTCTTGTTTATTTCAGATGCAAATCGATATATATAGCTATTTAAACCCTTTATTTGATGTCTGAAAACTGTTGTTCAGAGCTCCAGCAGAATCTTAGAAAACGTCATTCTCTCAGTGTGATAACATCAGTTTGAGACAATAATTCAGGTTAAACATAACTTTTGAAAACAGCTTTGAATAAGTGTTTCTCTTGTTTATTTCAGATGCAAATTGATATATATGGCTATATAAACCCTTTATTTGATGTTTGAAAACTGGTATTCAGAGCTCCAGCAGAATCTTAGAAAACGTCATTCTCTCAGTGTGATAACATCAGTTTGAGACAATAATTCAGGTTAAACATAACTTTTGAAAACAGCTTTGAATAAGTGTTTCTCTTGTTTATTTCAGATGCAAATTGATATATATGGCTATATAAACCCTTTATTTGATGTTTGAAAACTGGTATTCAGAGCTCCAGCAGAATCTTAGAAAACGTCATTCTCTCAGTCTGAGAACATCAGTTTGAGACAATATTTCAGGTTAAACATAACTTTTGAAAACAGCTTTGAATAAGTGTTTCTATTGTTTATTTCAGATGCAAATTGATATATATAGCTATATTTGATGTTTGAAAACTGTTATTCAGAGCTCCAGCAGAATCTTGGAAAACGTCATTCTCTCAGTCTGAGAACATCAGTTTGAAACAATATTTCAGGTTAAACATAACTTTTGAAAATAGCTTTGAATAAGTGTTTCTCTTGTTTATTTCAGATGCAAATTGGTATATATAGCTATATAAACCCTTTATTTGATGTTTGAAAACTGTTATTCAGAGCTCCAGCAGAATCTTGGAAAACGTCATTCTCTCAGTCTGAGAACATCAGTTTGAGACAATATTTCATGTTAAACATAACTTTTGAAAACAGCTTCGAATAAGTGTTTCTCTTGTTTATTTCAGATGCAAATTGATATATATAGCTATTTAAACCCTTTATTTGATGTTTGAAAACTGTTATTCAGAGCTCCAGCAGAATCTTAGCCCGCATTCACTACTTCCAAGACTGTGAAAACATTCTGAGACTCGCTCGGACTAGACAACACAATGCTGCATCTACAAGACCGTTCTGGTGGACCTGTCAATCAAATTCAAAGGAGAAGACATGGTGGTGTTTGGTTTGTGCACCAGGTAGGGTGCTTGGGGGAATTGCATTGTGGAAAAAAAAGAGAAATGTTGATAAAAAAGAAGAACCACAAGGTGGCGGGATTGGACTTCAAATACATCTCAGTCTGAATACATCACTTTTCGAGAAGGTCTCACTCAAATATATCTTTTGAAAACAGCTTCGAATAAGTGTTTCTCTTGTTTATTTCAGATGCAAATTGATATATATACCTATATAAACCCTTTATTTGATGTTTGAAAACTGTTATTCAGAGCTACAGCAGAATCTTGGAAAACGTCATTCTCTCAGTCTGAGAACATCAGTTTGAGACAATATTTAATTTTAACATAACTTTTGAAAACAGCTTCGAATAAGTGTTTCTCTTGTTTATTTCAGATGCAAATTGATATATATAGCTATATAAACCCTTTATGCTCCAGCAGCATCTTAGAAAACGTCATTCTCTCAGTCTGAGAACATCAGTTTGAGACAATATTCAGGTTAAACATAGATTTTGAAAATAGCTTTGAATAAGTGTTTCTCTTGTTTATTTCAGATGCAAATTGATATATATAGCTATATAAACCCTTTATTTGATGTTTGAAAACTGGTATTCAGAGCTCCAGCAGAATCTTAGAAAACGTCATTCTCTCAGTCTGAGAACATCAGTTTGAGACAATATTTCAGGTTAAACATAATTTTTGAAAACAGCTTCGAAAAAGTGTTTCTCTTGTTTATTTCAGATGCAAATTGATATATATAGCTATATAAACCCTTTATTTGATGTTTGAAAACTGTTATTCAGAGCTCCAGCAGAATCTTAGAAAACGTCATTCTCTCAGTCTGAGAACATCAGTTTGAGACAATATTTCAGGTTAAACATAACTTTTGAAAACAGCTTCGAATAAGTGTTTCTCTTGTTTATTTCAGATGCAAATTGATATATATAGCTATATAAACCCTTTATTTGATGTTTGAAAACTGTTATTCAGAGCTCCAGCAGAATCTTGGAAAACGTCATTCTCTCAGTCTGAGAACATCAGTTTGAGACAATATTTCAGGTTAAACATAACTTTTGAAAATAGCTTCGAATAAGTGTTTCTCTTGTTTATTTCAGATGCAAATTGATATATATAGCTATATAAACCCTTTATTTGATGTTTGAAAACTGTTATTCAGAGCTCCAGCAGAATCTTAGAAAACGTCATTCTCTCAGTCTGAGAACATCAGTTTGAGACAATATTTCAGGTTAAACATAACTTTTGAAAACAGCTTCAAATAAGTGTTTCTCTTGTTTATTTCAGATGCAAATTGATATATATAGCTATATAAACCCTTTATTTGATGTTTGAAAACTGTTATTCAGAGCTCCAGCAGAATCTTGGAAAACGTCATTCTCTCAGTCTGAGAACATCAGTTTGAGACAATATTTCAGGTTAAACATAACTTTTGAAAACAGCTTCGAATAAGTGTTTCTCTTGTTTATTTCAGATGCAAATTGATATATATAGCTATATAAACCCTTTATTTGATGTTTGAAAACTGTTATTCAGAGCTCCAGCAGAATCTTAGAAAACGTCATTCTCTCAGTCTGAGAACATCAGTTTGAGACAATATTTCAGGTTAAACATAACTTTTGAAAACAGCTTTGAATAAGTGTTTCTCTTTGTTTATTTCAGATGCAAATTGATATATATAGCTATATATATATTTTCATTTGGCTGTGAATTTTTTCCCTGCCATTTTGAAAGCGAACTTGACACAAATTGTTTACTCAAAAGATCTTGTCCCTACTGAGAAAC